>DWIE01000974.1:0-12155 GCA_018248235.1 Choaspes benjaminii | reverse complement strand
GCCGTAGCGCCGTCAGGGCGCAAGTCCTCGATGAGAACCATGCGTAGAAAAAGATGAGCCAGGATGCCGAGAGCTTGCCGACATGGCGGTTGTGGGGCGAGGAGCGGGTGGACGGCGCGATTTACACGGTCTACCTGAAGAAGGTGCGCTATCACCGGCCCACTCGCAGCGCTTCCAGTGTGAGTACTTTTTTGTTTCATTATCTATTATCTTCTATTTATATATTTTTGGACACTTATATATTAAAGGATAACAGCATGACTGACATATCAACGCACTGGCCAAACTACTGGGGCTAGGATCATGAAAATTTTCATGCGGGTTTCTTTTATGCTCTAGGTGAGGTATTGTATTGTATTGTGAGCACTAAGGAAGGATTTATGGAAATTCACCGCCTAAGTTGGCGAAAAAGGGGATGAGAGTTTGTAATGCGCGAGCTAGGCCGCGAGCAATGCGCTCGTTTTTAATAATACGACACAACATTATGTGACATATTTGTAATAGTATGAATCAATATTAGGTACGCGCTTATATTTATGACTAGCGGCCTGCGACGACTTCTTTTGGGTAATCAAGGACTTTTTATTATTTATTAAATACTTAATTATTTGTCCTATAATTTAAGTCTAAAACACAAGTCGTTACCTAAAAATATGTAATCAAAAATGTATCAGTGAAAAATTTAATTCCTTATTTTACTTGCGATGAAATTTGGCAAATGGTGTTTGCATATTTTTATAAGGAATATAGTGCTAACACATTCAGTGCTTTATTTGAAGTCAATAGGTGGATATTGTTTTTTGTCCCCCATACGATCTTTGGCTTCCCCGTTTATATTCTTTAGGATTGAATTTCACAAATTCGCTTCTTAGTTTCTCTATCCCTCGAAAAGCATCTAAATATGCTCTAGCTTCAGAAGTTTCAGTTGTGCGATATTGTGTCAATCAAGAATCTTTCTTATCTGCATATATTTATATGTACCTATTTCTAAATTTAAAGTTAATATGTTACTTCATTCAAGGATGAAATAGTAACGTAAAGTATGACTGAGTCGCTACGGCACCAGTAATACGATTTTACTTTGAAAGTTATGGTAAATATTGAATTGGTCCATTCTGTGACGACCTCCGTGGCGTAGACGATGATGAGCCGCGCTGCGAAACGTGAGGTCACGGGTTCGATTCCCGCGGCGAGACGAAATTTGTTTCGTATCTGGAATCACCTTACGGGTGGTAGAACATGAATATGTTCGACTGGGTCGGTACCACAGTCACACCTGTTTGTACCGTGAAATAGTAGTGTTCGCACTACTTATGTTTCGGTGTAAGGGTGCGATTGCTAGCATACGCAGAACACGAGGCGTTCGATCTATGTCCTGAAGGGTAGCACCGCATCTGTGATTACAGTAGCAGCTTGCTGCAGTAGCTACTTACCAGCAGGTAGACTGTATGGCCATGTGCTACTTTATAACATAAAAAAAAAGATAAAATGTGGAAGACAGAATCATCCCATATTTATGCAATGTTATTTAATATCAATTAGGATCCATGGTGACGGGTGGCATTTCATACGCTTGTATGATATAAACCGACTTATCTTTATGAGTTCAGTTTATCTGAGCATATATTTGTAGTTAGGCACAATGGCCTTTATCTAACGTCAATGCACAATCAAGATCATATTCATACTATTTATTTTATGGAAATAATTTGAAGAATTGATAAGTTGCTGTGTATGTTTTATTATTTTATTAAAATGCAAAAATACTTCTAATTTATTTGTTATTAAGCAATTTCAGCAAACTGAAATGTAATTAAAATAAAAGTCAGCAAGTTCAAAGTTGAAAGTTAAAGATTTCTGAAAGCCATTAACAAAACCTTTAGCATTAGAAATACAGTTAAGAATACTTATTGTTAGTGGCAAATTAATCGGTTTATGCAATTGCATTTAACGGAAAATTATTTTGGATTACAGGAATCAGACGACGAGATCTCCCACCTGGAGTGGGAGACGGTGCGCGTGCGGTTCGTGAAAGCCGGCACCGTCGAGCGGCTGGTCGAGGCGCTCGCGACAGACGATGGCGAGCTCGAATCCACTTACGTCAACGTTTTCCTCGCTACCTACCGTTCCTTCGCGGAATGTGGTCGGGTGCTGGACCTCCTATTGCGGAGGTACGAGGCGCTGGCGGCGGAGGACGTGCTCCCCACCGCGGTCGACACTTCACAGCAACACAGAAAGTTAGTGAATAGACGTTTTGTAAGGCAATGGAAATAAATGTTGTAACAAATTTTCCGTTGACCTGACGAATGTAACTTATCTCTCAATCAAAAGAAAATGTATGTTTAATGAGCTAGAAACTATACAACTATTGAAATTGTTTGCTACTTGCAATATATTATTATATCTGCACAACGTGAAATATTTCATGTCACCTTCATTTTAGTTCTATCTATATTTATACTTGAAGTCCTTATGGATAAATAAGATGTAGCTAAAGTAAACACTAAACATAAATGATGTATGTATTGTATGACCGCAAGAGTTCTGACACGCCTTATCGGTTACATACGTGGTGGGGCAGGTAAAGCAACGTGGCTGTACGCGATAAATCTTAACATACTTAGAAATCCGGCTCTTGTAAATGAGCTGAGTAAATGAGTTAAAACTAAATTTACGACAACAAATTTATCAAAAGAACTAATGTTAAAAGTTGCGACAACATTTGGCTACTATCGAATGAATTAACTTTGAAATGAAGTAACTGAGATGCAGATAATATTCTATTTCATGACTTATGAATTACGACATCGTCTCTTTTAACGTCTTATGAAGTTGGCACTTTGTTTTGATTTTTGCATTAATATTATGGAATTTTCTTGTGACAAATCCTACAATAACGCTAACATTTAGAATTTGCATTAATATGGATTTAATTTTTTTGTCTGTGCCTTATTTCTAGATATGAACTTGTTTTTTGACTACCGTTTAGAACAGTTTGTTTACAATACAGCCTAGTCTTCGCTTAAATTTTAGTGTTATCGTAGTCAAAGCTATTTTAGTCTAAAATATTTAAAAACATAGCTAACACATTATAAGATTTATTATGTGTCCTGCGCAAATGACTGATTCGTCCGGTACAAAATGACTAATCGCTGAAAAGTTGACAACGAAGTAGAAAAGTAAGTTACTGTTAGGGCTCAATTTTAGTGCAAATGGATGCTGAGGACTGCTCACGCCACTAGCGGCCGCATCTGTTACACGTGACAACGATATCCGTTTCACCTGCGCGACAGAACCGACAGCTAACATTCATATAACAACACGTCGCAGTACTGACTGTGCGATAAAATTGGTTGCGGACTATAGTTACTACACCCTTCTGTAAAGCTGATTACATTTTATTAGGAGTTTGATCTGGTTGCGTGCCATTGCGTTTTGGTGTACTAGGTACGGTGTATTATACTTCCGTGTCATCACGCAGCTACCGGCCTTGCCCCGGCACGGTACTTGCGGTCTGTATATAATACAAGGCTTGAATTTTGTCTAGTAAATAAAAATTGTAATTATCTGTAGTACAAACGTTTTCCATCTACAAGTCGCTCTTTATGGTCTATACCTATGTACATGTACCTATGTACCTGTACCTATGTACATGTGATATAATTTTGTTTACTTGCGGATTTTAAAATGTTATGATTATGAATTTTACTATTTTTATTATCGAAGTTTTCGATTAATTAACTTTAATTTGAGTTCAACCATACATTGCTTGGCCATAAGCCTCATGAAATAGGGTTTTGCAGGTCTCTCTCTAGTGATATGTAAATGATACCCGCTAACCAGACGCTATTCTTCCACAGGACTCTGGTGGCATGTCTCCACGTCTGGCTGGACACCTACCCGGAGGACTTTCGGCAGCCTCCGCACCACCCCGCGCTGCAGCAGCTGCTCGCCTTCACGCAGCTCCACCTGCCCGGCTCCGAGCTGCATCTGAAGGTTAATTGAATCCTTTAATCATAATATAGACGTAGCTCGTACGTTATTTTTTTACTTCGTTTGCACATTTCATGGTAAGATGCTGCTACCGAACAGATTTGATTAAATTTTTTAATCTTCTTTTTTCTTTTCTTTTGTATGTGTGTCATGGTGTAAAAAATCATCTTACTATATATCATTTGCAACTAAGGCTACACATGCGGTGCGACTTCTGGGGACAAAGTTTGAACGCCACCTTTACATTGAATCACCGTAGTGCCATTTTACCGCTCAACTCTGGCGTGATGTGTGACGGTAGTACTGACCAGGTCAAATTCCAAAGTTCTACGAACCATAGACTGGTAAAACCACGGATTAAAAATCGTAATTATATATCCCTTCACTTACCTAACATGTTGGTATTATGTGAAGCGCTTGTGTTTGCATTTCATTGTCTTGGTAAGTAAGTGATAGCCAGATATACTAGTCATATTTTAGTAGGTGTAATATAATTCTGTTACATAAGCTATTGGTGTTAAATAACATTTTCCATTACAATATTATAATTTTTTTACGAATAAAGTGTTTTGGGTAATTTATTAATATGCATAAGTTCAAAAACCTTATTATGTTTTATTATAATTATATTTGAGCATAATGACGTCATTTTATTCAAATTTATACTAACGTAACTGTAAATGGAAACATCAAAATTAAATATTCAGTCAATAATGACAGGGCAATGGCCTTATTATGTAACATTTAGCAACAGGTCGACCAATGCATATTTCCAATAAAATATTTACATTAGCATACATTTAGGCAGATCCTAGACTATTACTCTGAACCGTTTATTTATTAATTTTTTACTGTAACTTTGTGATATTATTTGTGACACGACCGCACTTATTATATATATTATTATATTTCCAGGTATTACAGAAGTTAGCAATATTCAATGTAGAGCACAATGGTAGTTCCGGCAGCAACCAGGCTGGTGTATGCCTCGCGCCAGGAATGCGGCTGCCCGCCCACCACACCAGCACGTACCGCCTGCCACACGTTCCCCACCGACACTTCGCCGAACAACTCACTCGAATGGATATGGAATTGTTCAAAAAACTTGTACCTCATCAATGCCTCGGAGCGGTCTGGTCGAGGAGGGACAAAGACCGCTCCCACGACGCAGCCACTGTCTTAGCCACCGTTAATCAGTTTAATGCTGTATCCTTTAGAGTTATATCAACGGTACTCGTTGAACCGAATTTGCGACCGCTCGAACGGTCCGACATACTTGCCGCTTGGCTTGATATCGCCCGAGAACTAAGGGTACTTAAAAATTTCTCCTCATTGAAAGCCATAATATCCGGTTTGCAAAGTAACTCCGTGTACAGATTAAGGAAAACTTGGGCTCTGCTGACAAAAGAAAAGTCAGAATTGTTCGAAGAGCTCGCTCGTATATTCAGCGAAGACAATAACCGCTGGGCGCAAAGAGAATTGTTGATGAGAGAAGGTACAGCAAAGTTTGCGGACACGGTCGGTGAAAACGACAGACAATTGCAAAAACTGCTTCACGAGCGCGGTTCTCCCGGAGTCAGTAATGGTACGATTCCGTACCTCGGCACGTTTTTGACTGACCTGACTATGATCGATACTGCCATACCGGATACAGTGGCAGATGGTTTAATTAATTTCGACAAACGACGCAAAGAATTTGAAGTCCTCGCTCAAATCAAATTGCTACAGGGTGCCGCTAATGCTTATCACTTACCCTCCGACCCGATGTTCGACCGGTGGTTTGATTCAGTTATAGTACTGGATGACAGAGAAGCCTATCAGCTCTCGTGTCAAATAGAGCCACCGACTAATCCGCCTAAGGAGAGACGACCGAAAAAAATGAACGACAACAATTGTCATGGACACAGAAAAAATGACTCGATTGCCAGCACCAGTTCGAGCAATAGCTCACAATTTTACTGCGAGACTGACGGTGCTGCAAACGCTTGGAAGAGAGACAGCTTAGAAAGACGAGCGTCACCTACTCGACTGTCGCACGGTTCCTCATCTTCGTCGCTGCCATCTTTAGATGTATCACTTTCCAGTGCGAACAGTGGCCAGAAACCTCCCAATGGGAAGGTGACGGCCGCTAGTCCTGCGCACGCAAATTCACGCAGCGGGCCCGATTTCTACATAATCCGTGTTACCTACGAGTCAGAAAATGTGGAAACAGAGGGTGTCGTTCTTTACAAATCGATTATGCTAAGTAACAACGAGCGCACCCCGCAGGTCATTCGTAATGCCATGCTCAAACTTAATCTTGATGGAGATCCAGACGCGTACACATTAGCTCAAGTTTTACCTGAAAGGGAAATGGTGCTGCCATCGAACGCGAACGTGTACTACGCGGTGAACACGGCGTACAACCTGAACTTCATCCTGCGGCCGCGCAGGCCGCCGCTGCCCGAGCCCGCCGTCAACGGCAAGGCGCGCAGCAAGCGCGCCTGACCCGCGCCCGGGCTCGGGGACTCAGCGAGGATCAGTGAAATACATGGCGTTCATAAATGAAATCCGCAAGCCTACCTACCGTGAGATTTAAAATCGCGTACGAAACGCGACCCTCCGATCCTAGGCTACTACGACTCGTCTCTTCTGAATAGGGCAAGTGCTATCGTGCTACCGGAATGCCCTCTGAAACTTTGTACAAACACCAAGCGTCTGATCGCTTAGCTCAAAGACTGATGATTTAATATACCTCCTTGTTCGTTAACATGTTTTAGTTCGATAAAAACGCAAGTTATATTAACCCAATTTGCAAAGTACTTAACCATGCAAAAGAATTAATGTTATTAATATGTTAATAGTGTAAATAATAAATTTCTGTCAATACCCCAATCTAATCTATTATGTAATTTGATGTGAAAATTTATTGTAGGAGTGAAAGTGGATTCGTGTTTGTATATAGTGAAATGTGTATAAATAAGAATCTCTTAAAATAATTAAGTGTTTTGTAAAACTAAAAACTGAGCCAAAGGCAAATAATTATGTCTAATCGCAAGGTGCTGTATCCCTTTTGTATGATATTTGAAGCTTTAAAATTTAATTCAAATAAACCGAATTTGGGATGAAATGTAAGATTTCAAAAATGAAACTGGAAGTGCTGTAATGATCAATGCAAAACATAGAACATGATCTGTTAATCGAAAATAAATTAAAGGAAAATTAATGTGTTGATCGCGTTTTAGCATCTTCGTTGGCCGTAGTATGCATGCACAAGTAAATGTACATTCCATAATATATATGTATGTGCTTTTATTATTTATTAATGTTAAGTGTAAATGTAACAAAATAGCCTGAAATTGTATATCATGTTGCTAAATATAATTTTGTGATTGTTAATTCCGCCAACAATGAAATCGGTAAAACCCTAGGTGATTCGTAACGCAATGTGCCTGGCTTGTGCCACAACGTAAATACGTTAAAATTACTTGTAATAATATAATAACATATAAATAATCTGGTATAACTAAAGAATAGTAGGCGAGTAGTAAGTGTATCAAAAGCACATAGTCGTGTTTTGCTTAAATGCATGTTTTATCCGACTGGTCTATTATCTTTTTGCGAGTAAATATTTCTTGTAACAGTGTAATTTTGTAGGTTTTCACCGGTATTTCCTTGTAATATGTTATATGTATATATCTCTATATATACTTATATATGTTTGTGTAATAAACGTTAATGAATACTTACAACCTTTGTTTTTTTTAATTGGCACTTAACGTTGTAAGTGACGCGAATGTAGTTTTGTTCCTGGGTTATTTGAAATTTATTATTTATATTTTTATTTCATGTTTGTAATGTAATTAATTTACTTCCATTTAAGACGAGGGTTAGTATTTGTATCTTTCGAATATAAAACGAGTTTAGTGGCCCACAATAGATTTCTATATATTCGTTACATTGTTAAATTCGTGCATCTGTTTTAGACTACTTTCTTGAAATAATCTTTTAGTCGACCTTTGTCGCGGCCACGTGACTGGGGCTACGCCGTTTCATACACTGCATACTAGGAGTAATAGAGATGGTACTGCAGCAAGATACCTGACAGATTGTGCTGCTTTAAAAAAACTAGTGGTCGCTTAATGATTGTGGATGAAGCGTGGTTAACCGAAAACTTAAATTTTTAATCATTGTTTTAGTTTCTTATTTATTACAACATTATTTTATTATCTGTATTTTTTAAATTATTTTTCTAATCAGTAAACATGTTCGGAGTGTTTTGGGGGGAATCTTCCGAGTGCCATGTCCCATGTTGTGTTGGTGTTAATTAGTTTACGTTGTCTTTAGTGTGATAAGTGGTGACGATTATTATAATACGTGATTGTATATTGGACTAATTATGTGTAACGGCAACATAAACACTTGCGCGGTGTGAAAACTGGGTCTTCCTAGTCCACTTAATTTCTATCTGTGCGAGCTGGCACTTGGAGATTCCCGTCAAATACTCAAAGAACAATATTAAAATGTGCATCACCAACGTTTTAATATTATCATTTTATAATTTTCAAATTTAAACTTGTTATTGGCAAAATGGCCAATACCCGAACCCTTGACATGAAACTTGTACCATTATATTCAGCTTTAATTTAATATTAAAACTATATCATTGCTTAATTCTGTCATTACGATTTTTTAAATCGTATTTTTAATTTCAAATAAAACAAAAGAAAAATAAACGAATTTGTTAATTTGTTTACATTTAACTATTTTAATGAAACGCAAATTTTAAGCAAACAAAGTCGCGGGTAACATCTAGTATTGTATAAATATTGTACATGGTAAACGTAAGGAGCGAAGTATGACAATTGAGCCTTATAAATAAAGTCGTCTAAGGTAGGAATAAAAACAAAAAAAATACTGTTGTAATTTTCTTGTTGGTAACACTTTGCCGTGAATAATTACTGAATAAAAAATAAATAAAGTAAATCGCTTGACTAACGAAGGAGATGAGTAGCCTATTTATATATAGAAGATTGAAGTGATTGAAATGGCTACGAAGTGATTAATATACTTATAAACTATTAATTAATATCGTCTTATACATTAATGAGGCTTTTTAATCAAATCGAATTGATGAAATATGTTGGCCTGTGGTCTAATGATAATTCTTAAATTAAACCTCATTATCAGTGTAGGCAGAGGTGAACCACTACACTCATTTAGCTAATTATATTTAGGTCCCATGTAGTAGGTGGCGAGCCTATTGCCATTTACCGGGCACATTTCCATATTTCGGGCAACAATTGAGTTTTTTCCCTCCAGAAAATACCCATTAGCACTTTGTCCGACACAGCAATCTAACCCAGGACCCTTTGTTCTGCAGTGCCTACCTACTTCGTTCCGCCTGCAACCCCTAAGCCAACAATAATTATTATTTGTTTAAAGTTAATCTTTTTAATGCATATAAGATCATTAATCATAATATACTAATTTACATACATTTTATTTTGATTTATCAACCTTTATCAAAATAATAAATACCAATGAACATTAGCATAAAATATAAATGTCATTGTGTTAGGTTGTCGGATGGCGGTGCAGGACGTCTCTACTTCGCAATAGGCCACGTAAATAAATGAGTAGGGTACAAGCTTTTTTACTGATTTATTTGAACTGGCTGGTACGATAAGGACATGAATTGGAAGTGGAGGTGGTGCATGGTGGGCGGCAGGTAGAGGTCACCTGCGTGCCGCCACCGGTTGACAGCCGCTCGGCTGAAAATTTCATGGCCAGCGTATCGAGCGCCTCGCGGAGGAGCGGGAACGCGCAGTCGCGCTGCGCCACCCGCCTGAGCGCCTCGCACGCCGCCCTCGTCCGCGCCACTCGCTCCGTGAGGACCTCCCTCACAACAACAACACGCGCGCGACCTCCCGCCGCGGCCTGACTCCGACCTGTCGTAGCTCCGCGCCGGTTGCGTGTACAGTGTTATCACGTGAACGACTCGCCGGCTTGGACCGATATGTGAAAATAAAACCTTTGTGTCAGCTCCCGCCGGTAGCATGCGGCGCTAACATTAAGCAAAATGAAATAGTAAGGTGAGCACCTTTATTATTAGACGGCGGCGATCCTTAGCTTATCTCTACGTATCTGCTGTTTTGTGTAATTTTTTGATGATCATAACTTAAGTGATCATAGCAAAAATTATAAATGTAAACAAAATTGCAACTGAAGGTTAACTTAGTCCTATCTGTCGATGTATAATATATAAATGATGCTTTATCACTCTATCAGCTTATTGGTGGGAGCGGCCGAAGTCTACGGCGAAGCTCTACGAGTGCCGCAATCTGATTATGGCACACCCACTGAAGAATATAAGACAACCATATAATACAATAAAGAAATCTTTAGATGGCATTAGTAATATTTTCTTTGATTGTAATTTTATTTTTATTGGTAGGTAATATGTAAGTGACACAAAAAAATATGAGTAACAGTGTCTAATATTTAAATTAAGCAAATTAAAAATTAATATTTTTCAAACGTGGATTGCATCCTTGTTGCTAAACTACGACCAAATGATATTAAAAATTTGCTTTGCGAATTCAGTGTACCGTCATCGGCAACGTCAAAAGCCCCACACCCCTTTAATCCCATACCCCCTGCCTCCCCAAAACACCCGAGGGCAGTTTCCTGCTCTCGCCCGTGTGTTATTGAATATAAATACAACGTAGCGTGTATTTGAACGCAGGTATATCATAATGAGCACGGGAGGATTATGTTCGTTACCTCACCAACCTTTACTGTATAATGAACATGTTCTCCTATTTGATGGTTCTTAAGTCTAACGTCACACAAAGGAACCACCAGGGAAAAATATATTATACAATTTTTCGTCTATATATTTACTACGAATGAGACGTTTATCAGTGATAGAATCTAGATTCACCAGGGAACCACCACCACCACAGCTATTTCTGCTGCGAAATAACTCTTATGAGCTGTGTTTTAGTTTGAAGAGTGTGACAGCCGGCACACAGGATACATGTGGCGATCAACTTAGCCTTCAGGAGCAGGAACGCACCTGTGACTGACTTCAAATTAACCGAAAGAAACGTTACTGGAGCCTTAGTCCACATTACAAAACAATATACGTAGGAATCAAATGATTTAATCAAAATATTATCGGTACAAAATGTAACCAATAACCACTCCCTACAAAACCCATGTGATGAATAAGTCAAGTTCATTCCAATTGTTTCTAAGACAAACTTGGTAAGCAATAGCCAGATAGACGGTAGACAAAATGATTTGATCTCGTCACAGTGCAGTGATTTGATAATGGTAGCTATGTCGAAATAATAATTATGCAAGCCTTTAAATTTTACTTTCAGAAATTACTTACACTTCTTTATTATTCTATCCAGGTACCATCGCTATCCAACTGGTTCCATGATATGATTCCATTCTATCAGTGCTGCATGTGGCAAGAGGAGCAGGCCGTTGGTTGTGAAACCTTTAGGTGAGTATACGACTAAGAAATATTAGTGCTGGTAGAACCAACCTAGACGCGCCCGGGATAGTATCACATCAACACACTTTTTTCTACTGCAAAGTAACTTTACGAGTTGTATCTCAGTTTAAAGGGTGTGGGTGCCGACATTCACTAGAAACATGATGCGAGCTTAGTCTCTAATAATAGCAACGCGGCTATAATGTACCTTGAACAAGAGACCCCTGGAAAAACACCTCTATTTTAAACAGGCTTCGGGTGTCAAAGGTTGCAGTGATCACTTAACTCCAGATGAACTGCTAACTCCTTGATATTCTCATTTCTTATGTATATTTCTGGCATTTCTGACTTACATTTTTAATATATTTTCAAGGTTCGAGCGTCGTCCATCCCAAGATTGTGTAGCATACCAATCTCCGGGAGTCGCAGGCATCTTCGGAGATCCTCATATAGTAACGTTTGATGACCTTCAGTACACATTCAATGGAAAAGGTAAATTCGAAATTTCAACTTATTATTAAGTATTTACTAACTAAATAAACTAACTAAATAAAACTAAGTAATTAACTAGCTGATATTCGCGACATCAATCTAGATTTTGGCTAGTTTGAATCTATATGGTAAAAACAAATAATGCTTTTTTTACTTTACGTACCTAATTGACCTTCTTTGT
>DWIE01000973.1:0-12157 GCA_018248235.1 Choaspes benjaminii | reverse complement strand
GGATGGCGCTCTTTAGTACTGCAATGGTATCCTTGGTTGACTTTCGAGCGTCTGTATTTTTGGAGCCTTGATTATACGGTGCTTAGATCTTGCCTTCCCTAGCCCACACTTTCCTATCCAGATCCCGGGTTTTTTGGTCGGCGAACTTTTCACCCAAAGTGTAATAACCTTCTAGCAACCAGTTGTAGTTCTCATGCATGTAATAACGGAAGTCTCGTTCGGTATTCAATTTGTACCACACGCCGTATGACACCGCAAACCCTACTACCTCCACGACAAATAAAGTGCCCGCAGCTACACCGACTAAGCGTTTCAACCCCGACTTTGGTTGCTTTTGCATAATAATGAAGCGAATTCAATGATAATTTTGTCTTTTTGATATTCCGTCGAAAAAATATCACAAAATGTCGCACGTGATGACGTAAGTCAAAATTTATTGTCTTATAGTATAGGGATTGGCTAAGGATATTTAGCCATACAGCCTATAAAGTCATTCGTATAATTCTGTAAAGAAGGAGTGACACATTGTACTTTCTTATTATGGCTTATGTGGATTTTTTTAACAATAATGGTTAAACATAAATTAAAAACAGAATATTAAGAGTAACAGACCAATCACTGATAACACCTAAAAATTTTAATCGTCTTATTATTAATGTGCAAGGTTATGTGCAAATCCGAATGTAGTCTCTGCATACTATAGTTAGGTGTTTGTCAAGAATAAAATAAACCCATACTTAAGTCGATATTAATCTTTGCAAACTCGTCATTGGTAAAATTAAAGGCATTTATAAATTTGTAAAATATTTTATTAGATTACAATATTTTCTAAGTCATTATTTCCTGCTCCAGCCTCGTCCTGGTGGCACAGGGTCTCGCCAAATTCGTCTTTGAGCAGTTACTTCTTCCTCTTCGTTGCAAGGTTCTTCACATTCCTCGGTTTCACTCTCGGGGTAGTTTTCTAGGCAGAAAGGAGATGCTTCCTTGTATTCGTATGAAGGCCCATTTTCCACATACTTCCTAACAGGCACGTTGTCAACGAGATGGTATCTGATGCGAGTGTGATATCCCTTGAGGACATTATCCTCGCAGATGCCCTCACATGGCATCCAATCTTCCCATTCCGTCATAGGACATTCTGCGGAGGACTCGGGATCTAGAATAGGTTGGCGCTCAGTAGTTTGAGACGTAGATGGCGAAAACTCTCTTGCCTGCTCATTTCGGTCGTCAGTACTCTCCGTAGCTTCTACTTCAGAAGTGCAAGCAGATGTGCTGTACGTGCGTAT
This sequence comes from Choaspes benjaminii, assembly GCA_018248235.1. NCBI lineage: Eukaryota > Metazoa > Arthropoda > Insecta > Lepidoptera > Hesperiidae > Choaspes > Choaspes benjaminii. Next base: position 10,871 of record DWIE01000973.1, on the reverse strand, counting down.
CAAATCGAACCGCAGTCTAGCAAACGGCTTAATCTGTTCCTTCGGGATCGATTTGTTTATAATCGCTGAGGAGATCGGCTGAGGCGGCATTGTTTCTTCGTTAGGTGATTCAAAAGTCAAACCGCTATCTGTCCCGGCGTCTAGTGGATATAGGTTGAGCGTCAAATTGGGAGTCCAAGTCCCAGTGTTGATGTCACATAGCTCCATGTTAGCGACACCCAGGAACCAGTCCGGGGAAGGAATTATAGCTGTGACCAGAGACACCAGATGGTGTTCCCGACTTGAACGGAAGGTTGAACTAGTCACCATGTTGGGTTTGGGCTGGCTGGTCGCCTTTATTATGGTCCGTACAGAACTGCTTAGCTGTTCACGAATCTCAATCTCGAGGCCGGTGGTGTTGCCTTGTGCAGCCAACATCTTGAGCCCCTGACTGGCGTCTGAATTGAATCTATACACGTTGTAGTTCTTGCTGTGGGAGGCGCCCACCACGTCGCTGAAGCGAGCCGAACCGGGGTCTTTAGTCGGGAACATGAGTGGGTGGGTGTTATAAGACCACAAACCTTCGAATGTTATCATATACCGAGCATCTTCACAAACGTTGCAATTATCGTTTTCAGTGGGCTGCATATCTTCTGCCTTTCTAAGATCTTCACAAACTCGCTTCGAGAGCGGTCCTTCGTAACTGTACCATACATCCCTCTTTACTGCTAACACTGCATATATTGTCACACATTTATTATCCTTCTGTGGCGCTTTCCAAATTGCCTTCACGGAAGTTTTAGGAGTAATGTCCAATTGTATAACCGAATTGTTGCAGATGGGACTGGGCACGGTGTCCGAATCTGGAGACGCGAGGATGTGACCGGGGTCCAGCAGGGTTGGCTTCCGAGGGTTTTTCTCGTTCGGTTTTGTGTCACCGCGTGCAGATATCGTGAATGCGATGAACGTTGACGAATCGTCCGATGAATATAGCCTGACGGTATACTGATGCTGGGGTATGTACATATCATTGAGCCCGATTATATCGATTTTGAACCTGTTATCTGGAGGCAAGGGTTCTGTTTTGGTTCCCAGTGGTCTTCTGTCGCAAACATTATCATCCATGCTCACACTGACTTGCGCAATGATGAGCAGCATACCTAATGTACCACATAATGATCCACCTGATCTCAAGAAGTCCATCTTAAACTTTCCTTTCATTCCTTCGGTTTATAAAATTCAAGATATTCGGACGTGTGTATGTTTCTGTTAGCGGCCGTCAGGGGACTGGATGTAAGGACATTAATTAGTGTTAAATTCTTGTGACACGCTAAATTACATCTCCCACACAAATATACGGCTCCAAATGAATATGCCAAGCAACAATGACTCTTATCGCGTTTAGACATTAACGTGCAAGTAACACGAGTAATCTCATTATGAATCTTGTTGAGGTCTGCGTGAAAGATAATTTATGGGAACATTCTAGTTACTGCATTTCTTGTAAACAATGAGACGTAATTCGATAGTTTCGATTAATTTATTTTATGTTCTACTTCAGTGGATACCCGCCGTGAGGACGCCCTCCGACAAGATGGACTGATGACCTAAAGAAGACGGCAGGCAACCACTGGATTCTGAGAGCTCAGAAACGGTCGGAGTGGCTCCAATTAGGCTCCCCTATGTCCAGCAGTGGACTACCAAAGGCTGATGAATGAGTGGATACCCTCTGTATTGTTGTAAAATTATCAAACAAAAAACTTGTTATTGATACTGGATGTTTGGGAAATCCTCATTTACACAAATGATACTAAAATTTTCAGCCATTATTTTATTGCCATGAACTTAAGTTAAATAATACAATCATATGAAAACTTACAACCTAACAGTTAACACAAAATACGCTTATTTGTGAAAGTATATACAAGTATATAGGGTAGAAACAATATTGTTATATTATTAATAGCATTCCAATACGTAATTACATTGTACGCTCCAAATAATTCCATTAATAATTATGTACTTAAGCGAACTTAATTAAAACAGATAAAATTAACCAATGAATTCATTCCTTTGGCATGCGTCTTCTTTTAGATGTCCATCCGTGCCCAGGTTGTACAGGATCCATGACTCTGCGTCTAGCTGCCACTTCATTGTGGTCTACTACAGGATCATCCGAACAGTTGTGTTCACACTCATCTCTGTCGAAATCATCATAGTGGTCTTTACAAAACTGTGGCACCTCCTTCTTTGGAATATCTTTCGCGTTGGGATCATATTTCTCAACAGCCTCGCCATCTACGAGATGGTAGCGGACTCGCCGCTTGTACCCGGTCACTTTGCCGTCTTCACAGATTCCCTCGCAGGGGCCCCACTCCAGCCATTGCGTGAGAGGGCAGTACTCATCGGCGTTGGGATCGGTTACTAGAGGAGCTTCGCCCCGCCGATCGCCGCTATCTAGATCTGTGTTTTGATACCTGGAGGGTTCATTAGGCTCGGAGGGACCGTTTTCGGATGCTTCTGTGGTCGTTTCGGTTTGAGCTTGTTCTGTTGTTGATGTCTCAACAGTTGAAGGTGGAGTCTCAGTAGTTTTATCACATTCCTTTTCGTAAGTCCTGATCAACTTAATTTTCAGTTTTCCAAATGGGTGCATGTTTAAAATGTCGGTCTCGAAAAACGGCGAGTTCCTATCAAGCGAACTCGTTTCGACTTTCGACACAGCATCTTGAGGGTAAGTGACGAAGTTTAGCGACTCATACGAAACTCCACTGTCTGTCCCAGCATCCCAAGGATACAGCCTGAGTTCTCTCTCCTGTAGCCACGAATCTCCCTGGCAGAGTTCAAACCTTGATACTCCGAGAAACCAGTCTGGAGATGGATGTAGAGCTACTGCTACCGTGAACAGGTGATTCATTTTGTCCGCTCGAAAGAAAGCATACGTTGGATTACTCATTTTAGGGTACCCGTGGCCTTTACCCTTAATTAATGTACGTACACCATTGCCAATCTGGAAAAAAGAATGTTAAATTCTACCTACAACTAAAAAGCTGGATTAGAGAAGTAAAATACATGCTGCCCACTGACTCTCTCGCCCCCATTCATTAAAAAAACAATATTTCTATATGACTTAATATTTTATCATAAGAAAAAAGGAAATTTAAATTCCGGATCGCAAATATAAACTTATATGGGTATTCATAACGTCGCAGGTTAAAAATTCACTAACCAAACAGTACCTTTTTCCGAATCTCAGCTTCCAAGCTGGTAGTATTGGCATATTCCGCTAAATCTCTGAATCCCGGAGAAACTAAACTACCAGGCAGCCATAAAACGTACTGGATGTCATGTGACGCTCCGATCAAGTCGCTGTAGCGCGGTAACCAGTCGTTCTCGGGGTACAGTTGGGGGTGAGTGTTCCGTGACCATATTCCCGTAAACCTAAGCTCATACTTTGCCTCGTCACAAATTTGACAATTCAAGTTCAGCTGTGGCGTTACATCATCCGGCTGAGTCAAGTCCTCGCAAAGCCGTAGAGTCAACGGCGCGCCGTTTTCAAACCAAATCTCCTCATTTTCCGCCACCATTGCGCGTAAAATAACGCATCCATTGCCTGAATCGGGAGCTTGCCAATAAACCTCAACGGAAGGTTTTGTGGACGCCATAGCATGTTCAACTGAATAAAGACAACGATCGCTGAATTTGGCGGTAATTGTACTCTGAGGTCTGAGTTCTCCAGGATACAAAGTTATTAGTCTTCTAGGGTTACTTGGGTCCACCTTCGTATCTCCCTCCGCTGATATCATAAAACTAGTGAACAAGGACTCATCATCTGTTTGTGTAATTCGTACTGCAAAAAAAATTCTTTAAAGTATTTAGATTATGAACATAATCAATTCAATACTTTGGATATTTAAATTGTTGTATAATAACGCTTATTCTAATACACTTATGCTAAATTTCATAAGTCAATAAATTAGTAAAAAAAAATATATTTGCGGCATATTATTTTTGATATTCAATTCGCTTTTTTTCATTTTCACCTGTATAAAGCTGCTCCGGAATATAAGTATCCGTAAGGCCGACAACTTCTAACTTGAACCGCCCGTCGGGTTCAGAAGAATGCGTCGTAGAACCATAGGGCCTTCTATTACAACGATAACTGGACACTTCGCGATTAAAGACAAGAAATAGAAAAATAATACATTTTGCCCATACAGCATGAACAATTCCTTTAAGCATGATTATACTATAAAAAAATCGTTTAAATGTATGGTATAAAATAATCACAATATATTTCTGTGAGTATACTCAAGAGTTTGAGAGCTCGAGTAAGAATAAATATTGAAAAGCCGAGGGATAAGGGACTATAAAAGTATCGTATATCAGATAAAGATCATATTTCTGTTACAATTGCTCCATCCAGAGACATGACCTATATTCTTTGACCAATTTGCGTTCGTTTAGAATTGGAGGATAGCATAACACTCGCAATAATTAATATTTAAATTATAATAAACATTAATTAGTATGTTACGAGTATTATATGTTATATCATGTGATCAAAAGACTAATTGTTCAATCACTCTTAATATCCTTACAATGAGTACAAGGGAGAGAGTAATTTTTCAAACGGCACTGTATACTTAACGGGCAAAAAGTTGTTAATGAATATTGGCCGAATAGTAAAAAGCCTAAGCTGTGAAATGATTATACATTTCTAAATGTCAATGTCATTGTCAATTGTCAGTGCAAATATCAATGGCTTTTCAATTTTCATTGCTATTGTAAAAAAACGTTTGGTATTCTGTTTGTAGAACAGGACGAGAAATAAAATTCTGTGACCGCGTTCGTGTCCAGGAAGTGATTGTCAAATGGTGAATAGATGTCTGCAAAGCCAATAAAAATGCCGACGGCGACGAAAGATTCGACGATATTGAAGATTGCGGTGGAAATGTTAAATGCTCCGGACAAAGTGCCTCAGTTGATAGAGTTCGATCAGAGTCAGCCTTTATCCAGCTATATACAGTTCTTGTGCAAGCAGTGGGGACTTCTTGACCCTGAGAACTACGCCCTGCAGTTTTCCGAAAGTAATAATCAAAATTATATCACCGAAAAAAATCGAAACGAGATAAAGAATGGGTCAGTATTACGCCTCGAACAGTCCCCCGCGAAAACAGTACAGGATATCCTCGTTAAGATCAACCAGGGCTCAGAACAGGAGCAAACCGACGCCCTCTGCAAATTATCAACTGTAAGCAGCGATTTAACGTTCGCGCTAGAGTTTATCAATAAAAAAGGTCTGTCGCTGATAATTAACAACATCGAGTCGGGCAGATTCAAAAGCAACTCGCTCAAGTATGCATTAGTCACATTTGTCGAACTAATGGACCACGGAATTATATCCTGGGACATCTTGGAGAACCAGTTCATCAATAGAGTCGCCAGCTTCGTCAGCAACCAGTCCAACAGCCAAGACCCGAAGGTGATTCAGTCTTCTTTGTCAATACTCGAAAACATTGTCCTCAATAGCTCCGGAAAAAACTCTCATGTTGAAAAGGAAATTACAATACCAAGTCTCATATCTCATTTGCAAAAACCTTATCAGGACAGTATTATCCAGCAAAATGTAATTGCTCTCATAAATGCAATATTCTCTAAAGCAGATATGACTAAACGGAAAACGATTGCAGCGACACTCTCTTCAAAACAGGTGCGTAATGTTATTTATGAAAATCTGATCAGTCCGAGAGAAGATCCAGGTACCGAGTTGGATCACCAGCTGTATGTGCTGCAAACACTGACGCTTGGGCTACTGGAGCCCAGGATGAGACTAAGAGCAGACTCACAGGAGCAGGAGTCTCAAGAAAAGATCAAAGAGTTGAGGAAAATTGCATTTGAGAATGACAACAATTGCAACATTGAAGTTACCACTAGGCGTCACATGGGGAGCTTCTCAAAAGATTTCAAGAAACTTGGATTCATGTTTGAAATAGACCCCATAAAGGATTTCAATGAAGTTCCCCCTGGAGTACTAGCCTTAGATTGCATGCTGTATTTTGCTAGAAACTACCCAGAGGATTATGCTAAGATTGTTCTAGAAAACAGCTGTAGAGCAGATGAACATGAATGCCCATTCGGGAAGACCAGCGTCGAATTAGTCAAGCAATTGTGTGACATACTTCACATAGGAGAACCTCCTAGTGAACAGGGTGTGAAGTACCACCCATTGTTCTTTACCAGTGATCACCCATTTGAAGAAATATTTTGCATCTGCATTGTTTTACTCAATAAAACTTGGAAAGAAATGAGAGCAACCACCGAGGACTTTGTCAAAGTTTCCAGTGTAGTAAGAGAGCAAATAAGCCGGGCGCTCATAGCGTCCCCGAAAGGATTCGACAAATTCCGTCAAAAGATAAACCAGTTGACTTACACTGAAATAACCCAGATTTGGCAACAGGAGCGTGCAAACAGAGAGGTGTGGGAGTCCCGAGCGACATCCATTATTGAACTAAAAGAGAAAATCACTCCCGAGATTATTGAATTGATTCAACAGCAAAGGTTGGGCGTGTTAGTTGGTGGTACAAGGTTCAAGAAGTACTCGTCAAGAATGCAAAAAGTGAAAGACAAGTTCTGGTTTGTCCGTTTGTCTCCGAACCACAAAATATTGCACTACAGTGAGTGTGATGAAAAAAGTACACCTAGTTTGGAGGAGCTTACGACTAAACTGCCAGTGGCGGATATAAAATGTGTTGTGGTAGGCAAAGAGTGCCCTCACATGAAGGAATTGAGAGGGCGGAAGATCAATCCTCACTTAGCATTCTCCCTTATTTTGAAGTCGGCAGAGGTAGCATCGTTAGACTTTATGGCTCCCGATGAACAGATTTTCGACTACTGGACTGATGGTATCAATGCTCTGCTGAAAGAGAAAATGTGCAGCAAGTCATTTGAGAATGATCTAGAAACTTTACTCTCGATGGACATTAAAGTGCGGCTACTTGACGTAGAAGGCATCGACATTCCGAAGGACCCACCGCAAATACCCCCAGAACCTGAAGATTATGATTTTTATTATGACAACAACTAATAAAAGCCAAGTAGCAGATCATTATATTTTTGACTTGTATATAATATCAATTTATAGTAGTAGTAAAAGTATTATCCATATTATGATTAAGTATTTAGTAACATGTTTGAAGGTACAGGAAAAGAAAAGGCTCACCAACATTGACCATAGTGAAGTTAAGGTTTTATATCCTGGATGTTTATCAGTAGATTCATTGTTTTGCAATTTTATTTGGTAACATTTTTGTGTAGGTTTCGTGAAGTATAAACTTTGCTGTATTCATATCTATATATTAATATGTGAAGCGAATACTTTGTACCCCTTTCTAAGAAAATCATGTGGACGGAGGAGTGTGAACTTGGCACAATTAAAGTTTATGTGCAAAAAACATATTTTAATATAATATGCATTATAAAATAAAATAAATTGTATACAAAACAATACACACACCATTGCGTGAGACACACAGGTCTCCTATGTAATATGTGTACTCTCTTGCTTTGTGTTAACAGTATAAAAATGATCAATTTCGACCACCAGGTGGCCTCTAGTTCTTATTTATTAAGCAATCTAGTTTCTTTTAAAGGTCATAAATGTATGTCAAAAAGTCGATGAGTCTTTTCTTGCACCCTTCATATGTTTGGCAGTTTTGCCCTGGCTCTGAAAGTGTTTCTTCCATGTTTGTAAGACTTAAATACCTTGAGGGTAGCATTTTATATGTATTATTATCTCTATGTTTGGACCATGACTCATTCCTCGTGTAATGTGTGAACAATGTGAGAATTACATTGATGATCAAATGTTGTTGTACATGGATTGTAATTGGCTTTGTTAATTTTGTCATCTAAATTAAACTCCTAGCTCAGTTATACTAAAAGTTCAAGTTGTATACATGTTTACTGATTGTGATTGATTGGATTATTAATTTATGATATCAGATGTGACGCATCATGGCAACTCGTTATTGTCCCAATTAGGACATTACTGTTACACATCACATAAAGATGCTGGTAAGCTAAATAAAGAGTACATCTGTCACTAATACGGACAATGCATTTGATATGCGACCGTACAACTGAATGTTTTTCTTTCCTTTGTATGGTCACTTTATTTTATTTACTGATGTGAGGCATAACTGTAACGTAATGTACCTATTTAAATGCTGATTCCATTATTATTATATACTTATGTTTGATATTGTTTGGGTCATTGGATTTTTCTGATGAAGCATGTGTAAAGTTGGTTATATCAGTGTAATTCAGGTTTTGATGTTTCATTTATTCTACTTAAAACATTCAATGGGGTTTGCATTGAAATAATTTTAGAATTTAGCTATAAATTTTAATAATTGTACGAAGCACAAAGTATTTGAAATAATGTGGTCAAACATAGCGTTATATTATGTAAGGCTTTATTAAATCTGTACTAAAACACTATTTTATTATACATACTACCATTTTACAAGCTAATCAGTTTCCATTGTTTATAATATGGACTGAAATTAATTAATTCTTCCAATTTACTATAAGCATTTAGTGGCCATATTCCAATATTATATTTTATATACCAAAGATCATGTCTAAAGAACAAAGTATATTTAACAATATCATTAATAAATAAAGTATTAAAAAATGTTGGTTTTTTTTTAAATTCTAGTGAAGGAATACGATTTGTACATGGGCAGTCTATCTAATCGGTAATTCGGTTTTTTAAATATCTAGAACAAAGTACAAAAGGGCAGCAGGAATCAATTAGCATATAAAAACTATGATAGATTAAGTAATAAATATTCAAGAAATTATTCGCAGTCTGCACATGACAACCACAGATCTGTTATCAGAGTTCTATATACAACATTCCCACTTGACAGATCGACATTGCAGGAAAATCATTGCAACAAACTTTTCAGCCAAAAAAAAAAAAACAAGATTGCAATTTGTCACTTTTCATTTATGATCAGAGTTGGAAAAAATTAGTTATGGGCGTCGACTAACACAATTATTTACATGCAATTACCTGATACATTCAATAAAAAGTATATACAACATTTTTTCCTGTAACTGTCTATATGGTAACCACTCGGAAGCGTGTAAAATAAAACACGTGGCACGACAGTGACAATTTTATACACAATAATAAAATAAAATAAATATATACTAAGTGATTAATTACTGCATTTTGGACACTTCGAATTTAGTGCTGATTATTTCTTCGTCCGAGTCCAGTACGGGGAGGGTGCTGGTCGGTATGTTTTCCTCTACCCAGCGCAGGTCGGACTCCAGGGTGTTGGGGTTCTCCTGGTGGTCCCGGGCGTCGTTCGAATTGTCCCCGCTGACGCCCCTCATCTTCACCCCGTAAGCGTCGTTCACGAACTGTTCCTCCTCGTCATCGTCGTCCTCGGCGTTGTCCAGCAGCGGCGTGAACGCGTACCGCTGGTTGTTGTTGGTGGGCCGCCACAGCACCATGATGGCGGTCAGCACGCCCGCGAACAGCATGTGCCAGTACGCCTCGTCCAGCCACACGCTCTTCCAGTCAGTGATACAATCCAGGATTCTGTAGGACCTCAGCGAGTAGAGCATGAATATCACAGACGCTGTGACGGCGAGAATGAGCGTGTTCGTGAAGTGTCTGTACAAGGATAGTTTGATCGTGTTCCTGCGCAGGCGCAGCGTGCGCGTGGTGGCGGCCAGCGCCACGAAGGCCCACCAGCACAGCGCGGAGTCCAGCAGGCTGAGCGGCGCCTCGGCCAGCAGCAGGTCGCGCGGTGGCGCGGCGGCGCGGTGCAGCCGCAGCCAGGCCTCGATGCCGGCCAGCAGCGCCCACAGCAGCCCGCCCGCCACCACGCGCTGCAGCGCCGGGCCCAGCCGCGGCTTGACAATGCCGAATCCCAGCGACACAATGATGACCAGCATCCGCGCGAGCGCCCGCTTCGCCACCGACACCCACTCCGCGAACACGTAAGCCTCTAATATGAAGAGCCCGGTCCGGTTGATGGAAGAATACACGCTGTAGTAGACCGAGCTCTCGATCATGCCGAGCAGCGCGACCCCGCCTATCCAGTACTGGATGCGCAGAAGGTCGCGCCACTGCAACGCGCACACCAGCATCCACAGGGCGCACAGGATGGTGTACACCGCACACATCATGCCGAAGAACGGCAATAGCGGCCACATCGCAGCCGAGAGGTAGCCAGAGGGCGCCACCATCTCGATGTGGAAGTTCGCTTTGAACTGAACGTTGCTCTGCACTTTCATCAGCAGAGCGTAAGTCCCCTCCACTTCCACCACCAGCAGTGGTGGAATGAGAGACGAGCTGCCTGTGTTCTTCTTCATGCTGTCAGTCTTACTCTTCTCGTCGAGTGAGAATATTATAGGGCTCTTATTGTTGCATGTGTATGCCTTTCTTACACTCAGCTCCTGAACACTGCTTGTGTTACTTAAGTCATAGGGTGTAAAACCTATTATTTCATTTGTGCAGGTTACAATTTGCTTTTCGAAGTAATGATAATAATCTGGCGAGCACCATGTAGGCCGCCATTTGTATGTGACTGTAAGATTAGTGTCCGCATCACCTTCACAATGTACTGGAAAAACAAAAATAGCATCACTATAGTCTATTCCATTTCCAAATTTTAAGCAAAAAATATTAAATTATAATTATGACAAATTATCGGTGGTTGAATCTATCCAAATTCGCCCGGGTGAGTACCACCACCACACCTATTTATGCTGTGAAATAGCTCTTATGGGTTGTGTTTCAGCTTGAAGGATGTAGCAGCCGGCACGCACACGATAAATGAGGCGACCAACTTAGCCCTCAAGAGTAGCAA
>DWIE01000972.1:0-12158 GCA_018248235.1 Choaspes benjaminii | reverse complement strand
AGTTTTATTTTATGTTATGAATATGAACTCAATACATGTGCAAGTTATTAAATCCTCTTCTAGCCTACTTTAAACACATTACAATCACAAACTTCACTCCGAACATAAACTTTATTAATGCAATACATTTAAATAGTGTTAAATAGTCAGATTTGGAAACATTTTTTCATTATGGTTTCTTTTTATATGATGGTTATTTGCAAGTTTACGCAAATTTATGTGTTTATCTATCCATTGTCCGTGTAAATGTTTGAAACACTTTCGTTGATTTCGTCGGCAAATAAGCTATTTTTACTAAACAGTAAGTAAAATTTTACCTAAAATATAACTGAATTCTTTCGTTTTTTTCATAGCCTTTGCGGTCTTAATAATATTTCGCTCGGTCAATGAAAATAATGATGTTCGTTCGGACGCAATATTTAAAAAAATAAATCTCAATAATATATTTATGAGGTCAAATTAATCGCTTCTACTGAGGTTAGATTCAAGTGTTTGAAATCATTGATAAACGCGATTAAGGGTTACTTTGCCGACGCGGTAGGCGTGAGCATGCCCGTAAATTTCACCTAATACTGGTTTGTGTCCTGTCGCATCCATGTAGGGTCGCGGTCCCATTGACACCTGTTCGGCAGCTTAGCCCGACTGGTTCAATGCGTTTCCTCACAAAGAAATTGCTACTTCGCATCTTACAAACGGCGAATTCCATACCCACCCATTTATTTACAATGTAATCTACAGTAAATAATATTATTTAACGTTAACTTATTCACTTCGCACTGTGGTGCTGTATGACATATTTTGATTTCGTTAACAATGAAACAAGTGAAAACCTACAAAATAATGGCCGCTTGGAATTTCTATTCGCTTTGGATAAAATAAAGCAATAGGTGTTAATAATAAAAACGACAGCTATCCGCCGCGGGCTACGGCGGTAAGCTGCACTGAAGATGATGCATTTGTTTCTGTACAATGAAATCATTTAATAAGACGGAATTGTGAAAGAACAATAGGAGAATTGTAAAAATATAAAAGCTCTACCTTATACTTATATTCTACTCTTTTCTCTCAGTACTACACGCCTATTGTATGGCATTTAGTGTTTCTGTTTGATACAAATCAATAAAATATTATATTGTGAAGCGACATGCCTTCGTTAGGACATCGACAATACCTTTTACAATATATGAAAGGCATTTGTAACAGAGTTTTACTTAATAGTGGCTTTACATCGAATCAGTAATGAGTACATGATGTGCTGAAATGTATAAACGATAACGTTTGTGAATAGTTTATGATGTAATAAAATCATGAATACTTTCCCTGTGTTCGGAAACAGTATTTAAAATTTCTCTTTGCTCAACCTACATATTTTAACTGATAAACGATTAATCTTAACTATCCAAAAATAAATATTAAATACCGACACCGATTTGGCCCGAAATCGATTCGTTTTATAGATAACGTGAACCACGAGTACGTATCACTCTCCCACAATTATTTTTTATACGAGTACTTTTCACTGATTTTAACATTATGGTTATTATTATTACATGTGTGTTGATTTATAGATGGCAAAATTGTCATGTTTGACTGGGTCAATATCGCGGTCACAGCTGGTTGTGCGGTAAAAAAACAGTATTCGCACTACTGAGTTTCCATATACAGTTCCTAGAAAATATACGATACTAGGAGTTCGATTTTCATCTTCAGTAGTGTCTTTGAATTTGTGACGTTGATTACAGATGTCAAAGGCTGAGCTGACAGTTGACTGTCGAAAGCGCCACAAGCTCGCGTGTTTCTTGATACCAAGAAAAAATATATAGCAGAAAAATTGAGTTATATATATTCATGAATAACTTTGTCTCATCGTGAGTAGGAAACATTAGAAATTCGAGATGCGGCTTGACGTGCATGTTGCGCCGAGCGCATGTCACATACCGGTGGGGTGTCATTTCAATTAAATCGCACAGCGGAAGAGCGCCCTTGGCATGTCAATTGCGGCTAAGTTAAACTTAGGAATAGCATTGCGAGGCGACACAGCTGTGTGCTATATTCTAAACGACAGTGAAATGCATTGGTAGGATGTTTACGCATGCTTAACCCGTTATTTTAATTAGATGTTTTTTGTTTCATATTGTCAATACAATAATAATTTTATTTGGTTGCTTTCTAAATGATTACACATAGATTACGAATATAATGTTGTAAATTTATTATCATATTTTATTCTTATGGGAAAATACACTAATTTCTTCTTAAGTTCTCCTTCTAACTGCGCCATAATTAAAATTATTTATTTTACGAACATGCATATAACAAGGAGTTCCGTTAACTCTTATAAGATTATAATTTTCCTAACATGTTAGTTCTTTTGTATTTCTTTTTGTTCTTTTATAGCTTTCGAAGTAAGACTATTAACCAATTGTCATTATCAATTTATCATTGTCATTATCTTATATCAACCGCACGACATTGTTCTCTAGCTGTACATACATTCTACGAGAAGCATTATGTGCCAGGCCGCAATCGTTCAATACACCAACAATATGGAAGGTGCACGTAAAGTGGAGGAGATATGCGTGTCTCGCTGACCTCATTGAGAAATGTGGTCTAGACTAGCATGCAGTGATTTGTCTCCTACTTAAACGCTTTCCCATGTTTATCTAAGTTTTTGCGTGAATTCATCATCATGAGTAAATACATTTGTGCATGTGAAGTTGAGAGAACAAGTACGTATCAATTATGGATAGATTTCCAGGTGCTTTTTTTTTCAAGACACATTGACGAATTCCTATTACGCAAATGACACGGTCCGCTCGGTTGGCGGGCGTCTTTGCGGCTTCGGCCGTGCTATAACGGCATCATCAATCATCTGTAATTTGATTTCTATGCTCAATTATTGCGTTCGCAGAGGTCGAAGCGGCCGCACACTCTATTTCCCTGTGCCTATGCTTACTGTTCTGATGGTGTTTGCGCGTATATCGAATTTGTTTAACAGCACATCTTCTCAACTACCTATAATTCAGTGAATTGTACCATGGCTTACCACTAAAGTCTTTCGAAAGTTATTATTATGATTTTGCTACATTTTTTATCACTGAATCACCTTCAATGGTCGACAGTGGCTATTGTAAATTTAATAGTTGTCCGGTAGTAAATTATTCACTATGCGGCACGTGACAATCGTCACGATGTCTATTGTTGAATTAACAGTAATTTAAGTTTGTCAGTCGTGAGACATGATAGTCAAAGAATCAAAATTCCAACTAAAGTCCATGACTTCACGATGCCCACTGGCATGTATAAGTTACAAACACTTCATAAACATCCTCCTGTGCCCATTTCTCAGCAAATGTATAGAAATCGACCTCGACTAAGAGCAAGCAAAAAACCTGTGCTTAACTGTTGTAGTTCTAAGAATACATTAAATACAAATAAATGTTAAGCCAACGGCAAGCGGGCTGACGGTTTGATTTCAGTTAACATTTTAAACTGGAAATATAATTTATCGCTAAAACTCAGTTCAAAGAACTTGAATGACAAGTGAGAAGTACGTACCGGCGCACTATAGAACAGTGTAAAGCACCGTGACGGTCGGTAGGCGCTAGATATAATAATCACAAGTGGCGCATGACAACAGAGGCGCACGCGCGCCGGTCACGACCGGAGCCCCGGGTGAAGCCAAAGACGCCGCAAACACACCCGTACGTGATCTTTTATCCGACAATCTTCACTCCCTGTCGTCAAATCAGGTAATATCACTCGTTCACTTCCTCATCCATCATCCTTTCGTCACAAACTGACGGATGTGTTGCTTACCACAATGCGAACACCTATTACTTAACTGCCTAGACGACATCGCTAACGATGACTTAACGACATACAAGGCTGACCTTGCTAATGCCGGGCGCATGTGTTCTAATGTCAGGGCTTTCACGTTTTACTCATAACAAGTTGTGATTTACTGTTGATAAATATACGTATTGCATAGATTTCGTCTGTAGATAAAATAGAATAGGATGTAAAAGAAAAAACACAGTTAAACTTTAGTTCCGACTTTTGGCATTTCGGTTATATAGCTAAAAAAACGGCGTGGATGGTGCAGGTTACTGTCCAGCAAAGTGGTGCAGTGTAACGGTAGGCGGCGCGCGGTGTTGCGCACGAGCACTCGCCGCCGCCAGGGCCCTCCCCGCGCCGCCCAGTACGCAGCAAATCAAAATTCGTCACCAATCTCCTCTTTTTACTAAAGACACGCGTCCCCAATTGTTCCAAGCCAAGCAGCGATTTTCGAGCGTTTTAAGAATACGGTTATCGTTCCGCTTTTGAACAAGGTAGTCTCCAATTTCTGTGGAATCATTGAAATCGTAATAGTATGGCACAAATTGCTACGTTTAGTGACTTAATACTTACTACGTACCATATCGTACCCATGTAAATAGTATTAATTTTCAGTGCAATATAAAATATTATCACTTGTTTAATAAACCATGATAATTTGTGTAATATACGTGATATAAGAAAAAAAAACCGCTTCGATAGCATTACATTGTGTTTATCGTACTGCAGGTAGGTGGTCTTCAACGCAGATTTCATCTCACTGTTTTAGTTGTAAGAGTAGTAGACAAAGGACCATTCACGGGATGCCATAAAGCACGCTTGAATTTTCCGCTGCCAGGCTCGACGGGCAACAGTGCCCACCGTCCTCTTGTCATCGGACGGCACAGGACTGTACCGCCTTACGATTCTGTACTTGCAGTACACAAACAGATCAAATCTCCTTTATCTGCGTAAGGCAGCTCGTCGAAGCCCACGCTCGTAAATCGGATCTTGTCTAGTCAGGCTGGTGATACATCCCTCGATACCGGATGAAATATGGATAAATGAAACTCGCTTCGACTAGAGTTATGAACTGTGATAATAACGTATGAACTAGACGCACGGCCGTGTGCGCTAGAGTGGCAATTACGTAACATCTATTAACACTTGCAGAACACATTATGCGGAATGACATATCGATGGGAAAATGAATTTAAGTGTAAACGCGTTCGCGATGTCATCTTCTCATCTCGCATATACGACTGTTGACCGCAAGGAATCCACCGGCCACCATAATGACGCCTCTCGTACGTGATAGATACGATTTACAGGTTTGTTTCAATCTTCCGCATCCGTGGCTGTACCAGCTGCAAATTGCATTGCGGCTTACTGGCGTCCATAGGAAACGAATTAACGACATTAGACGCTCACGACAAGTATCGCGCTATGTGAGGAATTGACTTATTTGAACACTATTCGTGTTAGATTGAACGCCGCGTATCTACTAGAATAGGATGCTGTTTAATTCGTACTTACTTTGTTACTTTGAGATATTTAATTGTGCACAATGTTTCCGTTATCATATTACTATTACTTAATTAGTCTTGTCTTGAAACGGTTTAGCTGGCAATGATCCTGCAATTTATACCGCGTAACTAGCTTCAACCCGCCGTTACATGTATGAAGCTCATTTTAGTTAAGTAATAAAATATAAGTACTTTCATACGAGTAATAGGCACATAAACTACCGCCTATTACAACACCGGCAACTGCTATTAATAGATTACAATCTTCGGTAATCATTACACAACATTCTTCAATCTTCAAAGTGTGCATTTATCAATCGTAAACATTTAGCCGTCAGAACCAATTTATTGTTGGCTGGGTTACCGTTAAGTTGCTTACAATTAGAATAAGAAAACAGCTAACTGGCTAGGTATGCACATACTGTACGCGTAGCTGTTGCTCAGCTTTATTACTGAAGTATCAAATAAATCACTGGTTTGTTTGTATCGCAACAGGAATGGACAATAAAATTACATAAACATGTCCGCTGTTCCTAATTGGTACTGCATAGAATATTTTACATTTGTGTACTCTTGTCATCGGTCTAGTCTTTAGAGACCAGTCTAACAGGCCTCGGCGAAATTATTAACCAAAATGCCAATAAAGCCCAAGCTTGACACTGTCACAGTAACCAGCGTTTAATCAGATTCAGTAATTTCCAATGTAAACGCAGCGGTAGTTACGGCTATTCTAATAAAGATTTAGATATAACTAAACAGCGAAATGTAGCAATAATTTGTTAAATATGAAACAAGACTTCGCATAATACCGGAAATTTGCGAGATTCAGATTGTTTAGCTGCAGTTTTCGATATGCCAAGCTACAAACTCGTAAAATGAATATAATATGGCTTAGATTAAAAGAAACAGGTTAAAGTTTGCTACGTCGCTCATTTATATTGTTTATGTGAAAGTAACATTTAAGTAATAAATTTATTAGATAATCGAAAATAAAAAATTTCTTCATGTTTATATCCCACTTATTAATATTATACATTTTAATACAATTTTGCAATAACCTACTTTTTCTCAATTTCAAATTTAACTCTATAATACCGTAGCAACAGAAGTACAACATTAATTCAAAAGAGATGACTTTGCGTTGAGATAAGAAAGAGTTATATATCTGTGCAGTCGTAAACAATACCGAGTTAGAACATAAATATTCTAAATATGTATTTATTTGAAAAGCGGTTCGGAGAGGGCGGGCGGGTGGCCAGCGGCGCGCACGATACCTCCTCCGCCTACCGCTCACGCGGGTATTGTCTGTGTGATTGTCTTGCACCCGCATATACTGCAGGCGCCGCCAATTAAATCTCGCACTTATCTCATAAACGTTATGGTTTTCTGTATAATGCATCACCGCTGAACTGACGTATCATCCCGTAATTACTTGCAACTTTATTAGGACGTAAGTACTCTTTCCCCTCCGTTACTACAGCCACATTACCTCGTTAATTATAAGCCTTAGTTATTGTTTCATGTTGCCACTTATTTAAAGAACTTAAAGGTAAAAATCAAATGTTATCATAGCAAGTTTTATAACTAATTAGATTTTTATTTTAATAATAAACATTTTTTTAATAAAGTGCAACGTTAAATTCTCAACTTTTAACCCAATATTTAAGTATATTAATAATTATATCAATTTTTAAAAGAAAAATCTAAATCACAAGTATATTTTCTCAGTTGGTACTCCGTTAGGTAAGGGACGAGAACGGTCCGCTGTTTTTCACACACCATGCAAATGGTTGACGCAAACTTGCAGGCCATCTTCATCACATTAAGCTAATATGTAATTGATTGGCTTCGCGTTGCACAGGAGCGGCGACACACTCCTGTCCCACTGATGCAAAAACAGTAATGATATAACGGGGAAGCGTATCTTCCGGCAGCCGACTCGCTGGTGCTTTCTTCCAATTTTCGACTTTTGATAAATTGAACGATCACTTTCAATCCAGGTGGACAGCTGTCTCACGACCCAAATGCATATACAAACTGAATTTATTACGACCGCATACCTCGCGAGACGCCATTATCGGTAACCGATCTCTTCCAGTTTGAAAAATAAAACATAAGCAGCAATGGGAGCACTGTCAAACTGAATGGTGTTAAAAATTTACACTTGAAGTGGGTCAATACGGATACAATGAACCGTTAATGCATTACTTAGTTTTTATTGATGCAAAACATTTCTGATTGTATCTGACGCTGATACGTGTCCAGTTCACCTCAATATCGTACGATATGTCAATCACTCTAGACGATTGATTCTATTATTGAGTAAATTATTGCAGCTCTTAAAGGAAATTAGGCAAGTAGATTTTTTATGTTACATGCGATTCTAAAGAGAAAATTAACATAACAATCTAAATCTAAATAATCAAATGTACCACTCAAAAAATAGCGGTATTGTGTGATAGTATGCTTTTAGTTTTGTTTCGTTCAACGTTTTGTGGTTAACGTTTTAAACGGCGGAAGTGTTCCGTTCTACGTGGGATGATCTGGGTGAGTAAGTACTGACATTGTTTATTATCTTCTCAAATAATCTTTACGGTTTTTGGATACGCGTTTAAGCGCAACATCTGATTCACATTTGTTATTACTTAAAGGGTGGTCAGGTATTATTCAAAATTGTGAAATATATCCTCGTAAAAATATTAAAATGCTATTAATTAATGTCGCATCAGCCGACGCTTACCGTTAGTAGCGATTGATCGGTTACAAACGTTGTTTGTGCCCGTCGTATCGCCATTCATCATGATGCAGTGTTATCGTATGATCAAACTGGGTAACTGATTTTTCGGCTCTAATCCATTTCACTTTAATTAATTGACTCAGCTCTATTCAACTGATAGCTCCATTAATTTGCCGTGAAACGTGTAAGTAAGCAATGCTGTCATATAAGAAAGCATCTCGTTGCATATTTAGACAATTTAAAAAAGCTCTCACGAGAAACCGGGTTTAGGGTGGGAGCAGCGAAGTTTTTCATCTAGTATCGCGATAGTTTACCGGAACAAGCTCGCACGTAATTTAAGTGGAGCGATGTATTGCGGCCGCACGATGAGACGCGAAACGATGTCGGCGCGTGAATCCCGTTGGGACGGACGCCATTACCGCCCACCGCACCGCGCACGCGTAGAAAAACCGACCCCGGTATAAAGATGTCGCGCCATGATAACACTGGATGGACATTTTACAACACCGCCTGCTCTGTACCCACGAAACGTATCTGTCTTTCGGATCAAGCGGTTGTACCGCGAATATCCAATTATGTTCACACAGATCCCGCCAACGAGCTAGATTCATATTCATATTGCGTTACAACATCTTGCATGCTGTCCAACGACTCTTTCGCCGCCGCACCTTTTTGATGTACGGTCATAAAACAAACTATTATAAAGAAGAATAATTCATAAACGTTACGTGCATTTCTAATGCTTGGTCATAACAGTCTCGCACACACTGAGACTAGTTTATTTCTGATAAGAATGATAAAAATCCTGCATTTCACCGTCTTTTTTTTTTCTTGCGTTCTACAAGCAATTTACGCTCTCATCACATTCACAGCTTTGTGGTCTGTAATGTTTCTTTATAACTGAGACATGATTGAATGGTTGTCATTAAAACGTTTGTTATGTTCGTAAAATGTAAATTATTTGTGTTTCCGTATTGCGGTTTGGTAAGACCAAAGATGCCAGCCCTTAATATACAGATTTGCTGTCGGTAAATTCTTTATTTGGGTAAAATCATTTACTGTTGAGTACTTCTTCTCACTTATTGTTTATAGAGTGTGGGATTGGGAAGGGGCCTGTCAAAGGAAAATGAAAATAAACCTAGTTGGTACACTACTTCATTTACCTCGCTAGATATCTATTAAAACTAGGTATGGATAACGTTTCTTTCGGAAGAATTAATATTTGTGATTAAGTCAATTACGGCGAGGACGAGGCAGAGCCAACCACGAGGTTGATGATTAAACACGTGCCACGGCGGCGGCGTGTGGTCCGCACTACAAATGTGCCTTCCGCCTAATTGCGCTCGCACTCATGTCATTCTTACATTTCTCTTGACGTTGCATTTCACTAACATATGGGCAATCAGCGAAACGATTATTTAAAGCTATGTTTCTACTGTCAAGTTCCCACTACGCTGATTATTTGTGGAATTACCGCGTAGATGGTAATAATGACCACACATTAATTTATCGTTGCATCTTACGAACTGTAAATCTCGTCTGAGGTCATTCGATTCAGTAATAACAGGCGTGCGCTTGGATATGGCAGAGATGTATCAGATGGGCTATTTTGACAAATTAGGTAAGGCCATAATCTTCGAAACGGGGCTGCCATCACATGCTATATATATCGAAGGGTTAAAGGTAAGATGTTATCAGACGGTGAATCTCGGCTGACTGTAATCCATTGTCAATTAAAAGCCCCTGGCAAAGATGGCGACCGCCTTTCGCTTGTTCTATAGTTTATACAACAATTGCTTCCCGATGCATGCCTTGCGCCTCGTGGTGGATATTGCTCGGACGTTTCCTGTATTACTACCTGTATGCCTGCTTTGAACAAGCCTTTATTCTTGGCGCTCGCTGAATTAACATAAAATCTATTTAGATTTGAATCGTACCTGGATCATTGCAGTACAATCAGGAAACAATAAGCTGCGACGATGATTGAATATACTCTGACAATTGGACCCTCAGTTTATCATAGAACCATATATCATATCATATTTGAGTGAAGCATTTCTGTCTATAAACTTACTTACCGCTTTGTATATGTAAAACAAATACTACAACAATTAATGTTTAAACTATTTAAAGAATACCATTGGTCGCTTAATAAATCTGTTAATTTAAATTTTTATGTATTTCGAAATGTTGAGAAGTTCTAATTAATCAAACTATAAAGTATTAAAAGTGTTTATTTCTATGATATACTTTATACTTCTTTTTATTCTACAATTACATTTTATTGGATGCACCTAAGATCACGTATAGTTATCTTTGTTTACCAGTCAGCAATACTTATTGCTTTACATGTAAAGATCCTACAAGTTCGTAAAATATATCAGAACATATAAAACAGAGGTCTAAAGTTAAAAAATCTACTTAATTACTTGCTGATTTGAGATGCCGTTATTATTTAAATGGGCGTCGGAATGTTATTAAAATCAGCACTAGCGGGTCGCTCTTCACGACCCACGCGCTTTGTATTTGACTAAGACTTAAAATATACACTCTTGAGTAAAGTTTAAAATATGTAGTCATTAGTTGAAGATGGGGATTTTATACCGTAATTTTAATGGATTTACTAACGTTGAAGTTTTGTGTAATGATTCGGTAAATACGTTTATAGTTTCAACATAAAAGCTTGTTCAAAAATTAGTTCAACAATTCAAATTATTATAAATATTTATCGTTATATTGATACTGACGATCGATAACAGCAACATGTTTCGCAGAACATTTTGCTTCATATAAAACGGTCATTTACACAACCTACTTGTGTAATTAATACGAACACCTAATAAAATTCTCACGTTCGTATTTACATTCAAAGCTAGCACTTAACATCTGCTTGCCACCGCGAAAGTGACTCGATAATAAATCAACTAACGGACGAGAGGCTGCGAGCATTATCAAACCAACTAGCAGTAATCGTTAATTATTACTCGAAATGGTTATAAATCACAATTAAATAGAATTGAATGTCCAAGTCGTGATTTATCTAACTATAACAACAATCACGCCGCATAAGTATTGTGAATTCTACTACAAATCGTTACAGTCATAATGCATGTGAGAGTGAATGATAAAAGGCCCCAAGGGACAGACAGGTTGAATATATTACTTTATTTTTAGCCCACACTATTGTCACGGTGAACGTTTAACTTTCTAAACGTGTCATTTTATGTTATGGCATGAAACAAGTGAACCTTAACATATATTATAATGTAACTTACGTGATTTACCATTTCATCAGTATATAATATAATCACTTGAGTGAAACTCACCATATAATACTAAAATAATATTATATATGTCATTTATATATTATTGGAAACACCGAAATTGTATTTCAACGTTAACATAATAAACAATTTATTATTATGAGGTATAATAATTTAAACACCACTCTCATCAAATTTTATTGCTGACCAGCTAAAGGGACACTCTATAAAACCGTAAAATATGTCATAACTTATAAAACAGAAGTCCAAAGTTCAAAATCATATGAAATATTACATTTTAATATAATATTATGGGCCAATAACTGATTAATGGATGGCCTATGAACGTAAAATATTGACTTGATGTGGGTCACGTATTTATGCAGCTGGAAAACGGTAAAAGTAACAGGATTAAAATACAAACCGGTTAATGAATTTGGAAATTGAGGAGCGGAGTGACTGGATTTTATTGTCTTTTTTTTTAGAAATGAGTGTTTCCTGGCCCTCGCCTCGGTGTCAGGGTTGTGGGGAATTTAACGCTAACCTGTCAGTTCCGCGAAATGCACTGTATGTAAATTACTTGCGAAGATAATGCATTGTTCAGTAACTTGTTTAAATAAGGATGTCAAAATTTTACGAATATATTACAGAGAAAATGTATGTGCTGTTATTTTGAGGTTGAAAAGAAACGAGTGTTTTTTGTATATACGTAAATAGCTATTATAACATTGCAATGGATTAAATACTTAATATGTATTCACCGGTGAACTACGTTATAATTCACTTTCATGGCTTTAGTTATAGCAGCATTTTAAA
>DWIE01000971.1:0-12160 GCA_018248235.1 Choaspes benjaminii | reverse complement strand
CATTGTCGTTGCGGGAAGCGGAGGCGGGCTCGGACAGTTCGTCAGGCACCTCCTCCTTGATGGTGACCCCGAGCAACGGCCCCAGGTCCATGAGCGCGCGCTCGATCTCCTCGCCGCAGTCTCCGCCCGGGTAGCTGCTGTTCTCCATGGCCTACCACTCTCCGCGCCTTATTTCACACGCAAACCACTCATTTTCGCCGATGAAAAGTCACTCCAAAACTTTCACTCGCCAGCCTCGACGCTCGCGCACGTCAACATATCTAATTGAGCACTTATTGCGAGATGTTGCTACTTGAAAGCGTCTCAGAGCTATATCATGCCATTATCGTCACTATTTACTCCAGAAACATTCCAAAAATAGTTACTCCACTTTCATGTTTATTTTATGCTTCAGTTTTAATATTTTTCTATTGTTTTATTAAATAATAAGGTAAAATTTGCCTTGAAAATATAACGTGCGTCCTCAGTTCTTTCGACACCATCAACGTACTATAGACAAAAATGGAGCTTTATGTGAAAAATAAAGATTTACCATTAAAGATAATTTATGGCGATTTCACTATGGTATTCCAGTACGTATTATATTAATCATTAAAAAAGATAAGAAACAAACGTGGCAATAAAATATATGTTTAAATTGCAAGTATGTCAAAGTATAATTTTTACATAATTATGGTTGTATTATATCCGATCATGGGATAACTTTAGCTTATCATCAACAAAAAAAGAAACATTGTCATTTCTGACATAACCGTGACAACGCTGACAACAGACGACGACACGTCAAAGTCGTCATAAAATCAAAAACCCAAAAAATGGCTGACTCGGGGCCGAGTAAAAGCGATATTGAAGCAGTTTTTCAGAGGCTACGGTCTATTCCAGCGAACAAAGTATGTTTCGACTGCAACGCAAAGAACCCTACGTGGTCGTCGGTGACGTTCGGGGTGTTCATCTGCCTGGACTGTTCAGCGGTGCACCGCAGCTTGGGTGTGCACCTGACATTCGTGCGCTCCACGCAGCTCGACACCAACTGGACGTGGAAGCAGCTCCGGAACATGCAGCTTGGCGGGAACGTCAACGCTACTCAGTTCTTCCGCACGCACGGGCTGGTGACTGAGGACTCCCGTCAGAAGTACAGCTCTAGAGTTGCTCAGATGTACAAGGACAAGTTGAACACCCTGGCTGAGCAAGCCATGAAAACATATGGCACTAAGCTGCACATCGAGCCAGCGCCTGTGGAGGTGAAGGAGAACAAGGAGCGCGAGGTAGACTGGTTTGCGGAGCATGGCGACCCCACTAACACTAATGTGCTTGCACCCGCACAGGCGCTGCAGGCGCCGCCGCCGGGCGAGGCGCTGAGCGCGGGCGCGCGGCTGTGGGGCGCCGGCGCCGAGCCGCGCGCCGCCCCCCGCGCCGCCGCCCGCCCCGCCGCGCGCCGCCCGGGGGTGGGCGCCCGCAAGGGGGGGCTGGGCGCGACGAAGGTTGCCGCCAATTTCGAAGATATAGAACGAGAAGCTATCATGGCGGAGAAGCTCAAAATGGAGGCGACTGTGTCCTCCGGCGGCGGCGGCGGCGGCGGCGGCGGCGCGGCCACGCTGGAGCAGGTGGAGCAGGAGGCGGCTGCGCTGCGCCTGGCCTACCGCGAGCCCGCCGCGCCCGCCGCGCGCGCCGCCAGCGACCGCCTCGGCATCGCCGCCGCCTCGCGGGCCACGCGCGCGGGCGTGTCGCACTCGGCCACGTCGGACATGACGAGCATCGAGCAGGAGGACGCGCCGCCGCCGCGCGCGCCGCTCGACGATCTCGACGACTTCAACTCCGTCATCACCATGATCAGGAACGAGCCATACAGCACGAGTCGGGGGCTGGACTCGCTGCTCGGCGAGAGCAACTCGCGCTCGCGCGACTGGGAGAGCATCGAGCCCGAGCCCACCCGCGCGGTGCGCACCATGTTCAGCGACGACGCGCGCGAGGGGCGGGAGGCGCGCGAGGGGCGGGACGGGCGCGCGCCCGGCCGCGAGGCGCCCGGCCGCGAGGCGCGCGGGCGCGAGCGGGCGCGCCGCAGCGAGCCGGAGGACGACTCGGCCGTCAAGAAGTTCGGCTCCGCCAAGGCGATCAGCTCCGCGCAGTTCTTCGGTGATCAGGACACGCGGCTGGAGCGCGACGCGAACCTGTCGCGGTTCCAGGGCAGCAGCAGCATCTCCTCCGCGGAGTACTTCGGCGAGCGCGCCGCGCGCCCGCCCGCCTTCAACGTCTCCGCGCCCGACCTCGACGAGGTGCGCGAGTCGGTCCGCGCGGGCGTGACGCGCGTGGCGGGGCGGCTGTCCTCGCTGGCGAACGGCGTGGTCACCTCCATCCAGGAGCGCTACGGCTACTGATACGCGCGCCCGCCGCTCGCGCGCACCTCCGCCGCGCACCCCGCGCCCATCCCGCACGCCCCCCCGCCGGGCGCGCTGCCGCACGCCGCCGCCTGCCTGCGCCCCGCGCACTCCACGTACGAGGCGTGCCGCTGCGACCGCGCCGACCCCGACGCGAGCGTGTTCCGCCGCCCCGCGCCCCCCGTGCCGCCCGCGCGCCCCCAGCCGCCCCCGCCCCCCCTGCCGCCCCTCGCCACCGACGACTCCGTCACCACGCTGCTCGCCAGCGCGCGCGGTCCCTACTCGTGTGTAATGTCTATCCTCCCGTCGCCGTACGCTTTGGACTCCTACGATTTGCACGCTGCTCCCGCTATTGTCCCATGTAATGCTGGAAGCATCGACGGCCCGGCGCTACATGGCTCACCTGACTCCGTCAGCGTGAAGCCTGCTACGAGGCCTGCAGGCCGCGCGCGCAGGCCGGGTAGATTGCAGCGCTTAGGCCGCTGGCTGTTAGCGCGCCTGCTGCGTCGCCGCCACCCTGCCTCCCAACACAAGTGACAGACGACACTACTGCTGCGTAACCAAAAGGGATTCAATTCACAAAAACATTTCCCACTCAATATTTTCTACTAGTACAACTGCAAGAAATACAAAAGACTATGGTCTATATTTATGTGAAAAAATCTGCGATTACCTCGAAACTAACTGTAAGTGAATTGAGTTCTCTCTTTTTTCATAACGACGGCTATTGCAGTGTTTATCTCGGCGTCACTTAGTTTCTTCGATTAAGGTATCAAATACTTACTTGTGTTGGACTAAGAGTGTATTATAACAAAACAAATGCTGCGTTTAAGAACGGTCTTCACGAAAACCTTTCATGAGTTTTATAAATATGTTAATCGATTGTGAAAAACATATATTATATAAATTCACATGTACTTCAATTTGTATGTAGTTTTTTTTTAATTTTATATAACGATACATCTGTGAATTTGTACTATTGAAACAAATATTGTTCTTATATACTAATGCCTATTTCGGTGTTCTGCAACATTGTTTAATAATGCTTTTCTTCTATCTATAATCTATAAGTAATACAATAACAATAAAAAATGTTTTATATGGCACTAAATGTATATAAAATATAATGCACTATACATAACAATACAATTCATTAGGTGCATCAGTAGTAATAATATGTAACATTGTATTCATTGATCATTATATTGACTAGTTGGATGATCAAACCTGCTATGTTGTACAATACAAACCACTTATTTTAAAAATGAAATGAGAGTAGCAAATGCATGCATGCAGTTCAGCTGCCGTTAAATGATCACTGTAACCCTCGACACCTATAACCCGCTTCGAGCAGATTCACTGGTGATAGGAGTTGATTACAACTGTATTGCATTGACGCATTGATGATGTTGGTCGCCTCAGGGATCCAGTGCATGCCGGCTATCACACTCTTCAAACTAAAAACTGTACTCATCTTGGTGAATCTGTTTGGATCGTACCACCACTTGTTAATTTCTTTAATCATTTATAACTTTTATAACAAGGTCTGTAAATATTGTAACATAGAGTTCTATTTCACGAAATTGTACATTAGTGTCTGTAAAAGACTAAGCCTGCAGTATAATATAACATACTATAGCCTCTCCGGCAACAATAAAGGTCTCAGCTGCTTGGTAGGAGTTAGGGATTGCAATGTTAAATTCTTGTCTGATGCATGTATAGGTAGGTTACTATGAAGTATTTATATAGATTTGACATATAATACATTGTATACATTTATTCAGCAATTTGTAAGTACTTGTGACAATTGATTAAGACTGTTTTGGCTTCAAGATTCCATAAATATTTAGTACTTTATTGCCATTTCTTGTTAAAATGATATTGTCAAATTATTTCCTATACTTAAAATGATATGTTATTATGAAATAAGTTTTCAAAAACAATTATTTATAATATGGTATGTGTGGGGCTTGCAGAGGACATGTATGATTTGAAACTAATATTTCTAAGTATGTATGTGTTGTTAGTATTAGAGCCATTCATTACACTAATACATTTTATTTGCATTCCTTAGTTTGCACACAAACATACACTGTGTGCCAGCATTCTACTAAACTAAATTCTCTATTTCGTATTTGTTTAAGCATTTATGTTAGTAACAAAATATACTATTATAAATATTAGTTTATTAATGTAGTGTAATTATCGATTTTGGATTTTTATTTGGGTAATTGTTATGTCCATTAAATATGATTTGTTGGACTTTGCAATTACATTGAAAGGGTCATCGGTAGGCGTTAGGCGTATAGGTTCTGTTTACCGCATTTGCAGCAATGGGATTTATAACAGAAAGGCCTCATATATGTATTATTATTGGTTGTTAAAACATTGATTATAATAATGGCCACGATGTTGTTTCTAATTGTACATTGAAGTTGCAGTACTTGTATACTTATCAAGCTAAGTGGATAATTTGATCAATCACCTGCATGCGACGTGTGGTTCCTAAGGCATATCCATGATTGGTAATTGTAACACTTTGCGTAACTTTATGTTAGTATCATAGAATATTTTGTTTAGGGTACCATTTTAAATATATATTAAATATATAAGAAATGCAGCAGTATCTTCATGAAACTTTTTACCCCAGAATTGTCTATTCCTGTAAAAAGTTTAAAGCTGTTGTAATTTGTAGCTCTAATCGTATCTTACAATTTATATCATTTGTAAGGTTCATAATAACAATGCAAAAGTGCATTTTACGTTGAACAGGTATTGAATAAATTTGTATAGATATAAATATAGATTTTTTGTTTTTTAGATAATGAGTATGGATAATAAATATACAAAACTATATTTTGAATTGGGTGTTTTATTTCAAACTTGTATAAAATTATACATAAAATAAAGCTAATAAATATAAACTTTGTCTTGTGTTAAATACTATCACACTATGCTTTGGTAGCAACAATGCAGAGGTTTTCTAAGGAGACGTCAGTGGAGACATAGTGGCGGAGACTGACACGGAAGCCCCTTTCGCGCAGGAAGCCCGCGCGGGCCCAGTCCAGCAGCGCCTTGGCGCGCCGGCCCGCACCCGGCGACGGCGTCACCGCGCCGGGCGGCCCTGCTCCCTGCTGCCCCGCGCCCGGCAGCCCCGCGCCCGGCGGCCCCGCGCTGAGCGGCCCTGCGCCCGGCGGCCCCGCGAGGCGCGCGCGCCGCTCGCGGCTGCGCCCGTCCCCGCACGTTGCCCAAGACACGATGCCCAGCATTATATTTAAGTCGTCAGCATTTATTCCCACCTCCTGCAAGTATTTGTTCCCGACGTATGTGGGTGCCTCGCAGCGGTGGTGGCAGCAGGTGGCCAGCACCACACCCCGCACTTTGCTTATAGCACTCTCTGATGTTATGCAGCGTAAACCGTAATCTGTGGCCACCCCACACAGATGCTTGGCGAAGCCGACCACGGCGCCGCTGGCCGCCACGGCGGGCACCGCGCCCAGCGCCAGGTGCGCCAGGTCGGCCCGCAAGCGGTCCGCGCCCGCGCCCGCGCCCTCGCCGCTCGCCGCGCGCAGCTTGTTGTCGCGTTTGTGCCGCAGCGACGCGCGGTCCACCAGCAGCACTCTGCTGGCGTTGTCGCCGCACCACGCCTTGTGCGCGTAGTAGGATAAGTGACCTTTCCCGGCCCCCAGCTCCACGTAGCAGGTATCATCCTGCACCAGCTCCTCTGCTTCCATGAGATGCAGCAGGCTGGAAGCCTGGCGAAGGTGGCGCAAGGAGCTCTCTGTCCGTCCAGCTGTATTAAACTCTTCCAGCACAGCTCCGTGGATTGGCTGCTCAGTTACCTCACTTATGCCCTCTTTTACATGTTTATCATACAAAATATTAACTTTGTCAATGAGTGCTAAGATCTTCTGCTGGGGGATCTGGCTGAGCAGCTGACGGGGAGGGTGAACCGTGTCAGCTGCTGCATTGATGTTCTGCACGATGTAGTCCGGCACCGCCAGCTGCCGCGCGTTGCAGATGGCCAGGTGCTTCTCCAGCTTACTGGCATAGCAAGTGTGTTTTGGATCATATGGACACGGAATACGGGTGTCGTCCTGGCCGTCATCTTTTTTGGGCTGAGGCTCATGCTCGCCGCAGTAGTTGCGCCCCGGCTTCACCGTCATCCGACAGAGTCGCTTCTTCCGCACCACGAAATGCTGGCATTGGGGATGTTCTGGAGGATTAGCTTTCATTCGTTTGGTTTCTGTACTTTCCGAACCCATCGTTAATGTTAATATGTTTCAATGTTTACATTTGTTATTTGACGTTTTCATTTACAGATTATGAGGTTATTTTATGCTGATCGTAAAACTTTTAAAAATATGTCTTCCTCAATCATATCAATAATTATAAGATAATTTTATGGTAATTAACATTATTAAAATTTTATTATTATT
This sequence comes from Choaspes benjaminii, assembly GCA_018248235.1. Classification (NCBI taxonomy): domain Eukaryota; kingdom Metazoa; phylum Arthropoda; class Insecta; order Lepidoptera; family Hesperiidae; genus Choaspes; species Choaspes benjaminii. The sequence goes on along the minus strand of DWIE01000971.1, from coordinate 5,346 downwards.
GGTCTGTCCAATAACTAATAGAAAAAATGTACTTATTCTTAGACATTATACGTTATAGAACTGGCAATGATGCTTGTAAACGTCAACACAGTTTGAGGTTAGGCGTCGCATCATTTTGATTTCGCATTGTTTTTTTCCCGTATTATGTAGCATTGGCGGGTTAAAATGAGTTCACCGAGTAAGAGCACAGCGGAACCCACTTCCAGTGGCACGGGAGCGGGTGCAGGCGGAGGCGGGAAGGCTGGCGGAGCGACGTCGAGCGGGCCGCGGCCGCCCGCCAAGCGGCGGGTCTCCAGCTCCGCGGTGATCGAGATATCGGACACGGAAAGCGACGACTCGGATGTGTGCGCCGTCAACTCCTACCAGGCCAGCGCCGACGAGGTGAAGAGGATCCGAGGAGATTACTCGTCAACCTCATCATCATCGGACTACAGTTCGGACTCAGAGTCCCCATGGGAGGATGACTCCATTGTGTTAGAGGACAAAGTCCAGATTAAGGCAGTAAAAGCACAGCTAAATACTAGAGCTAACAGAATGGATGACCCACTCATCAATCCTAGTTTAAAGTCACAAGAATTAATAGATAGGCTGTCAACACATTGGAAAGATTGTAAAGACCACAAAAGTGAGGAGGTGACTCTGACAACGCAACCCTTCCGCCTGTGCTTGCTCCACAATGTGCTGGCCAACCCCGAGATCATCAACAACATTGTGGATGATATGAACACAGTGGACTGGTCTCGGAAAAAAACAGACTTGTATGAGTTTCACCAAACCACTGATCTTGCTAACTTAACATGGCAGAGGAGTATTAGAGGAATATATGAACTATTGAAGACTGAAGTATTAAGTTGGGTGTCGCAGGTGACGGGGCTGGAGCTGCAGAACGTGTCGGCGTCGTGCTCGCTGTACGGGCCGGGCGACCACCTGCTGCTGCACGACGACCTGCTGGGCGACCGGCGCGTGGCCTTCATCCTGTACCTGGCGCCCTGGCGGCCGCGCGCCGCCCTGCACAACGGCGCACACCACTCCCACGAGGAGTGCGGCAGCGGCTGGAGCGAGGCCATGGGCGGCGCGCTGGAGCTGTTCGCGCGCGACGAGATGGGCCAGCCCACCGACGTGGTGCACAAGGTCTTCCCCGCTAACAACATGCTCGCCTTCTTCAAGGTCGGCTACGAGTCCTTCCATCAGGTCAGTTTGTGTTTATTTTCGCTTAAGCTTAATAAGTAGCTAGGCTAAGATAATTACAGTATAGTACCCAAGATCCAGTAAAATAAATAGAGGTAGACATAAACATGTGAAGACCATTTAAAAAAATAGTTGGTTCGCTGTGTACTTGTGCAGCAAGGACAGAACTAAGTGGAAATCCTTAGAGGAGGCCTATTTCGGAAACCAAGCTGCTATAGAACAACAACCATTTGCTGATGGTGTATATTAAAATGGTTAATGTAGTTATTATTTGGAATTAGAAATTACTTATTATGTAAATCCATTATATATGATAATTGAGTTTGTCTCAATTGACTTTCATATTATTTTCTATATCATTTATTAGATTACTATGATGTAATAGAAGAGTACATCCAGTAGTTCTTGTTAGGTTAATTTTCAATTGTCAAGAACTCTGTTATGTTAAATACATGTTTTGCTTAGATGATTTCATTGTACCCGAGATCGCCTAGCGGCCGAAATTCGACAGTCAGTATTAAACTATTTTTGAATATTATTATACAACAGGTACTGAATCAAAAATATATTCGATCGACAGGTAATGGAGAAAAGTGTGTTGAACTATTTTGTCCGAGCGCCCATTTATATATGTATATCTTGACAGCTATGCTGCATCTTATTGCTGCTTCCTCACAGTGAAGTCATTGTAGGAGACGATAGCATGTGGCGTGGCGTGACGTGGGTGTGTGTGCCAGGTGAGCGAGGTGCTGTCGCTGGAGCTGCCGCGGCTGTCCATCAACGGCTGGTTCCACGGGCCCGCGCCGCCGCCGCCCGCGCCGCCGCCGCCCGCGCTGCTGCCGCCCGCGCCCTGCCCGCCCAACAACGACATCATGGTGCTGAGCCAGTGGGTGGAGGGCGCGTACCTGAGCGCGCGGGTGCGTGCGCAGGTGCAGGCGCAGATGGAGCGCGCCAGCGAGGCGTGCCTGCACGACGTGCTGCTGCTGCCGCGCGCCCGCAGCCTGCTGCGCGCGCTGCAGGACCCCGAGGTGGAGTGGGAGCGCTGCGGGCCGTCGCAGCAGCGGCGCTACGAGCGCGTGTCGGCGGGCTGGCTGGCGGCGGGCGCGGCGGGGGGCGCGGGCGCGGGCGCGGGGGGCGCGGGCGCGGGGGCGGGGGGCGCGGGCGCGGGCGAGCCGCACGAGGTGCGCGCGCTGCTGCGCCTGGCCGCGGGCGCCGGCTTCATGCGCATGCTGGCCGAGTGCACCGACCTGAAGCTGGCCAGCTGGCTGCGCGTGGAGCTGCAGCGCTGGCGGCCCGGCGACTTCACGCTGCTGCCGCCGCGCGCGCACTACGCCAGCCCGCGGCTGGAGGCCGTGCTGTACCTGGGCGCGCCCGAGCGGCGGCTGGCCGGCGGCAGCACGCTGTACGTGGCGCCCGAGGACGCGGCCGAGGCGGACGCGCTGGTGACGGTGCCGCCGCGCCACAACGCGCTGTCGCTGGTGTACTGCGACGCGGGCGCCGCCTCCTTCACCAAGTACCTGAGCCGCATGACGATGCCGCCGGAGGACCACTTCTACATCCTCGTCGGCACCTACACGGAGTGACGACGGCGCCCGTGCTCCTAGAACTTCCTCGCGAGTGTTGTGTTTTTGTTCGATAGTTCCGAACGGGAAAGCGATTTGTACCGGATTATTATGTTGACTATTATACTGATTATTATGTTGAAAGATGTGTTGCACCATTCGTGGCAAGTCTTTTCATTTTTAATCTTAACTAAATGCTGGCCTACAACACAACGGTAGGGACTCCCAGTGCATGCAGTGATACCGCTCATGTACTTCGACAAATTCGTCCTATAGTTATGTATTCATGTTCCCGCAAGTGTGCTAGCTTTATATCTTGATATCAATATATACGTCTCGTTCTTTGTTCATCGCTTTTATCCTTCAGCTACTAAATAGCTAGAGAGGTCGCCACACGTTCATTAAATGATCATAATCACCAAACTTTACGCATAGTTAGATGGAAGTATAATGTTTTGTATTTGTTTGTGCTCAAGAGAATATTCAGACTGAATGTGATTTCAGCAGTAGTAAGCTGTAGCATTTCGTCAAAGTATGATTTTATTTAGAGTATGCATCTACTGTAAATAATTACCTCTAGTACAAATGGTACTAGGAACAATTCTGAGGTCACCGAATTAATTGATACAATAAATTGGTATTTTTATATAAATCAAAGCTGTTATGATGTTAATAGGTAGGAAGCCTGCAAGGTTTGCTACATATATGAATCATATTAAAATTATTTTGTTAAAGACAAGTCGACAATCACTAAACTTTTGCAATTGGCCGGAAGTAAGGTGTGGGTGAAAGAGTAAGAAGTGATTGAGAAAGCGCACTTTCGTGTTTGTTGCTGTTGCACGTATGTTGTGTTGAACAATAATTTGTTCTTAGTTGGTCTTATAATAATACCTAGTGTTCATTTACATAATTTCACTTATTTTCATTTTGTTACGGTGCATTTCTATTTAACTGGAAGAAGTTGCGGAAATCTGTTCTGGGAAATTTTATACTAACGTTGTCAATTTTCTGTATATAATAAAAACATTATTTCTGCTTGATGTTATTCGGGCGATGTTGGATAACTAGATAAATTTGGTGGTATTAGAATCTATCGACATTCGTCTAGGTGACTACCACCAGTGCCACCACCACACCAATGTCGGCTGTGAAACAGCTTCGATGAGTTGTGTTTCAGTTAGGATGGGGGCGTGCTGGCGTGCGCGGGTACGTGGGGCTAGTAATTTAGCTTTTAGCACTAGCACCGCAGCGGCGGACGTGAAGGCAGTTCACTCACACAAAATGATTGATTAATTCATTTCGCGAAAAATAAGTATCTAATAATAATGTGGATTTCCTGTCTAATTTAAGTAGTTGTCCATATTTTGATCGTCCTTTAAGTTTTAGCTGCAGCATATTAATTGTATACTAAAATCATTGTGCAATTAACAAGTTACATATGTGCATAATTGTATTCAATGCAAGTAAACATTTTACTGTGCAAAATATTCAGTGTAACGAATTTATACATTGTCTTTAGAATGTAGTAAAAATATATAATATATTTATTTTACAATGAATTTTACTTTATTTGTTATGAAATAATGTAAGTGGTTTGTTTGTATGTGCTGGCTGTAATTATAGCTGCTTCACAATCCCTTCCTCATTTCTCTGAAATGCACTCCCAAAGACTTACGGCGATAAACTGTCATGGCTTGTTGATTTATATGTGAAATATATGAGTATGTCTGTGGATTTGTTTGTGTAATATATTAATAAATTATATTTTTGTACTATACATCACAGAATAGGCTCGCCGCGATAAGCAGTGGTCATGAAGGACAAGGTTCCCCTTATCTAGTAATATCTCGTAGATTAAAACCACAACTGTACAGATTCTGCCGCCACCCGCTTCCTTGCGTGCTCCACTGGACGACGAAGGGCTTGACACAGATTTTGTTAAATTATGGTGTAGCTGAATGTTTGCCCTGTACAATATTAACTGCACTTGTTAGTTGTAGGGTTGTTGGTATTCTGATGTATATTACGTATCCTAAAGTAGTCCGCGTTGTACTAGTACTTACTTATTTTGTAGGAAACTGTTATGGTTTAAACAACTCATTTGAATATTTGTCTTTATAAATACACTATACAGGGAACTTAATGTATTTTATGTTTTTAGCTTTATATTCAATGTAGTTATTGTTGGGAATTGGTAAGATCCAGTTTGTTGTCGAGCGGCTCGTCTGTTTTACTTGGCCGTTGTGTAAATTGAGCAGTTGGATATCAGACACGTGTTTTACAGTAGGGTCGAAACTGTATGGGTTAATTTGGAGAGTACTATTTAAAAGATCGGGTTCCCGATCCGTTACGGGTTTGAACATCTGGGACTTACGTTCCGTCGCCTCGTCGCCGGGGGCGGAGGCCTCGGAGGCCGGTTAAGTTAATTTTGTAAATATTGTCATAGAATACGGAAAATAAATTTTATGATTTGACTGTACCTTGTTGTTTCAATTACCGCCTTTCAGGCGGGCTGTCTGTTGTGCGGAAGTTTAACATACGTTATATGCACCCAGGTGTCGAAGTATAGACAATTCACTATCTGTAGGGTACGAGG
>DWIE01000970.1:0-12161 GCA_018248235.1 Choaspes benjaminii | reverse complement strand
TAGTGCGAACACTACTGTTTCACGGCACAAATAGGTGTGACGGTGGTACCGACCCAGTCGAACATATTTATGTTCTAACCCCGTTAGGATAAAAATTCGTCTCATCACAGTCTGCGCCAGGGAAGTCGTCAATATACTATGAAATAGAAGATACTATGTATCAACACTTAATGTAATGATGCTAACCCGGGCGAACCTGGACAGATTCTACCACCGATAAATTATTATTTGTTGTTTTACTTTACAACTGACACTACATCCACGTTAGTTTCAAACTTTTTACTATTTTGGTATTCAAAACTGCAATTAAAATGCATTATATGTAAAAACTCTACTTATTACTATTCAGAAGTTTTTAACGAAACATAGAACATAGGAAGGGCGCCGGACAAGGTCAACGACTTCGTCGTCCAGCTCGTCGACTGGGTCGGTGCCACTGTCACATCTAAATGTGCCGTATAACAGTAGTGTTAGTACTACTTGTTTATTGGTGTAAGGGTGTGATGGCCATGTATGTCCTCAGAAGTAGCACCACGATGGTAGAATCTGTCCAGGTTCGCCCGGGTGTGCACCAACACCACACCTATTTCAGCTGTGAAATAGCTCTTACGAGTTGTGTTACAGCTTGAAGGGTGTGGTAGCCAGCACGCACAGGATAAATGAAGCTACCAACTTAGCCCTCAGCAGTAGCAATAGAGTCGGGTACGGTTGTCATGGGCTGCAGTTGTCACTTAACATCAGGCGAATTGCATGCCCGTTTCCTACTCTAATTTCCATAAAAAAAACACATATGTGGTTGTAGATTACCATTGGGGAGACTGCAAGGCCGTGTGCTACTGTACGGAACCCCGAGAAGTTCCTTAAACCGGTAATAACCGGTACAGGCGGTTCTCGTTTGGAGCCGCTTCCTATGTTTACATTATCGCGGCCGATACTACAATCGCTCGAGACACCTTGCTGAGTCATGCAAACTTGACTTCATTTGGCAACCGTTAATTTTACCCGAATACAGAAGCAAGGAAGTTTATCATTTAAAAAAATATTAACTTGTATCAGTACCGCTACCATTACCACCACTTATTTCTGTTCTAAAACAGCTACTGTGAATTATTTCGCTTCGAGAAAGGTATGGCCGGCACGCACCAGAGACATGAGGCGATCAGCTTCCCCCAGGAGGAGCGACGCAGCTGTGGGGACCGCGAGCAGGACTACACGCGCCGGTTGCGCTTGTCACGGACTGTCAAGTGTGGACTCCTTATGGAATACACGCACATTTGCTACCGTTGACCTACTTGCTTGACCAATTCCACGATTCTATTATTTATTTCAACCTCATTATAAACCCTACAAAAAGTGTACATAATGGGCGGACTGAATGCCAGGTGGCATTCTCTACCAGTCAACCCTGGGTGACGGTGAGAAGCTGATGACATGTGCCAAGTATTACGAGTATAGCTACATTATTGAAATATACCATATACTACATACATACGTAATGTATGTCATGTGTATGTATGTATGTATGTATGTATGTATGTATGTATATGTATATAAATATACACATACTACATTAAAATATACTGTACTGTACTCTATTTGTATACTTAATTTTCCCTTTATATTAATTTTAATCAGTTTTTGTATTTTATGTACTTAATTATTTGAATTGGTAGGGGAAAATTCAAAAATGTATTTTACATGTTTTTCTTACATTTTAAATTAAATTATTTTTCGTTTGTAATAAGTGTATTGATGTGCTCTATCTGTTGTGGTTGTAGATTGTCTTTAACTGTGACGACACTCATCTGAGTGGACGGCCACGACGTGGAGATGACAAGCATCTGCTTGTCAGTACGTGTCTATTCTAATTTTAGTGTTTACCATATTGAAGCAACTGATTAATAAATAATCTGTTGAAAAGAAACAGCCTGAAAGATACTTGCAACCACAACCTTTTGTAATGAATAGGCGAATAAAAAGTGAAAAAAGTATTAATACACGAGGCTTTCAACGCTGACGGTAATCGGATGACGTGTCGGCTCACTGCGGCCCGCAGCTCGCCGCGGACGCGCGCGGGAGGAGTGCAATGAACACCTACTGCACTTTTATCGGATCAGCTGTTGTTAACTTTACGGCCCGTTATGCAGATTTTATTACAAGCCGGAACAATTTATGTTAACGGTACCAGATGTTGTGATGGCATTCAATGTGCAGAAAATACTTGTATTGCCTTGCGTGTTCAACCTATAAGGCTTTAAACAAAGGTACATGCAGGCGTGTAAGGACAAGCGTCGCATGCAACAATCTCATTTAAAATTACAATATGATAACTTCATCTCTGTTCCACTTCTAAAATGTAAAAGAAGAATCTATTAACTTTATATTGAATTTTGTGCCTTTTGAACACCGTTCACAGAAGTTGCAGCTCATCTATGACATACCTCTATCACGGACGCTATGCGCTATTGTACCTCTAGGTGGACTGAAAGGTCGTGTTCGCCACACTCTTACTAAGATTTTAAAGTAGTAAGCCTTTTAAATTAGTAACATTACTAAGTGACAAGTGACTTAAGGAACAAGAACGGTGTGTATCGAGAACTGAAGTGTAGTGTCAGCGGACTCATCCTTTGGTGTTATGAATCTTCTTCTAAGTTTAAGTTAACAACAAATTGCTTTATATTATAAAGTATATCTAAAATCGGAACCTAATATAAAAAGTATGTTAAGAGAATTGATCATGACATAAAATGGAGACAGAGAAGAGAGTGGCAGGGGGTACAGACCTCGGAGACGAGATGCGTGTAGTAGGAGAGCGCGCCGGCCGGGTCGGCGTCGCGCGCGCGCAGCGCGAAGCGCGCGGCCACGTGCAGCGCCGCGAGCCCCACCAGCGCGCACTCAGCGAGCATGAAGGCGAAGGTGTCCTTCCCGGCGGGCAGCCCCCACACCACGGCGATGGCGGTCAGCGCGCTGACGGCCACCAGGATGCCCAGCACCAGCGCCAGCAGCCGCGCGTACGCCCAGCGCGCCGCGCTCGGGGACGACGACAGATAATCAAAGCGATCCTTGCAGAGCTGCGCGAGCAGGTGGAGGAAGCCGACGGCCGTGAACCAGGAGCACCAGAGCAGCACCTCGTCCATGTACTGCACGTTGAGCACGCCGAACACGAAGATGAACTTGTAGAACACGTAGTTCCAGAACTTGTCCTTGACGCGCTGGGTCTCGGACACGCGCAGCCGCCCGAACACCATCCGCTGCACCATGAACCCGAACATCGCCAGCACGCAGTACGACATGTTGATCAGCGTCCACATACAAAGTGGCTCCTGCAGCATGAAGGTAATGACATCGTAGGCCTGCGTCTGGAGGTCACGAGTGCCATTGTTCGGCTGGTCCTGTAGCATGTAGAAGTGCGGCAGCATCATGTCCTCATCCGGCTCGTCGTCGATGTCCTGCCGGTGCGACATATGCACCCGCCAGTTGGGGTCGTTGGTCACGCCCACGGCATAGTACAGCGCCACCGACAGCAGCAACACGCTACCCGCCGAGTAAACCTTGAGGTTCGGCAAGGGCAACCACTCCATGAGCGTATTAGGCGTATTAGGCATTTTGAAAGTTCTTCGATCACTGATGTTGGACTAACACGCTCCGTCTGCGCAGACACCGCTTGGCGGCTCTCTTAACAATGACATCGATCCACTACTTAATAAATTTTATCAAAATAATAACATCCAGATAACGACACATCACACAGTGTTTTCTATGACTCAAGCTAAAACAAAACAAACGACCTCCTTCCTTGAAAGATTGGAGTAAAATGTATCAAGCTCGTAATCGCAGACGCGAGTTCCCGACACACGAAAGGACGCAGCAACGACCGGCACTAGGCGATGTTGTACGAATAAAATAAATCGATCGAATAGAAAGAGACAGATGTTAAAAATGGAGAAGTTTAAAACCTCCAGGATTTCGACGTTTGTAATCTGTGATCAATGTTATAACTTGTATAAATTTTCTAGTTAGCATAATCAATTCGTCCAGTTGTGTATATATTTAGCCGGGAAATAAGTAGAAAATTGTCGCTAATGTTCGAAAAAATAAACAGTCCCGTACTATAGTTATTTTTTAACTGCTCTATAGTCTATGGTCATCGTCATACATCGACATAATCAGTTTTTGACACTGACTGATGACAGTGACAATTTGGTGTTGTGTGATGTGGGCGGCCGATTTGTGATAAATGTGAAAATATTGCTTCATAACTAGAAACCGGGAAATACAATACAATTCGGCAAAATGACCGAAAGGGACTACGCTCCTTTGAGCACGGCCTGCGTGCGCGGGCTGTGCGACAAACTGTACGACAAGAGGAAGTTTGCAGGGGTTGAGATTGAGAAGATGGTAAAAGACTTCAGTGATGCTAACAACACAAGTCAGATCAAACGGTTGATCCGGGTCTTGGGCCAGGACCTCATGTCCTCCACCAACCCCAATGTTAAGAACGGGGCCCTCATGGGCCTGTCTTCTGTAGCCGTTGGCTTGGGAAAAGGTTGCGTGGGGTACGTGGACGAGCTGCTGCACCCCATCGTGGCGTGCCTGGGCGAGGGCGAGGCGCGCGTGCGCTACGCGGCGGCGGAGGCGCTGTTCAACGTGCTGAAGATCGCGCGCGGCGCGGCGCTGGTGCACTTCCCGCTCATCTTCGACGCGCTGGCGCGCCTGGCCGCCGACCCCGAGCCGCAGGTCAAGCAGGGCGCCGAGCTGCTCGACCGCCTGGTGAAGGTTCGCGTCCGCTTGTTGCACGGAAAGCAGCTCGTCACATCTGTGACATCTAATGTGGTGTTGCTCTTGAGGACATGAATTTTACTCTTCGAGTTTAAAGAAATTAGAATTTCTCACACTGTGTTCATGTTTATTATAAGTAAAAAAATACTACATGAAATGCAATAATACAGCTGTTTGGTCAAATTCCGAAATAAATGAATACTGGTACTGATATAAATTCTGATCACTCTGGTGGTACTGGGTGCTATATTGAAGGTAAGATTTAAAATGGTCCATGTTCAAATCACAAATTGGGACAATAAAAAAAATCAGCAGCAACAAATTTTATTTTATTATACTTTATCGCAATATGAAACAGGTGATGCATTAAGTGAGTTCAAGAACTTGTGCTTTATACATTTGCAAACTAGTCGTTAATGTATAAAGCAATCGTGCAAGAAGGACACTGGCTGAGGAGGCAGGGCCTGCGCAGGACATAGTGACGGAGAGCGCGACGTTCGAGGTGGCGGCGTTCGTGCCGCTGGTGCGCGAGCGCATGTACACGCGCGCGGCCAGCGCGCGGCAGTTCGCGGTGGCGTGGGTGTCGGCGCTGGACGCGGCGCCCGCGCTGCCGCTGCGCCGCCACCTGCCCGACCTGCTGGACGGGCTCTTCACCATCCTCGACGACCCCAACCCGGAGATACGCCGCATGTGCGACGTGCAGCTGAACGAGTTCCTACGCAGCATAAAGAAGGAGCCAGAGGATGTGGACTTCCAAGCCATGATTAACATTCTCATTACCCATGCTCAGTCTCCAGAGGAACTTCTGCAGGTAGATACTTCGCTTGAAACGATCGGAACGAAACGTTAGATTCCAAATGGTCAAAACTTGAGAAGGGTCGGCTCCAGCTCGCGTGGGTCGGTATCACTACCACATATATGCTCCTATGCCGGGTGACAGCGTCGGTCGTATTGCATTTTTGAGTTCGTGTTTACTTTAAGTTACAAAGCCTGCCAAAAGAAGTGGGAAGTGAGGTGTACTCGTTGCTGGCGCAGCTGACGGCGCTGACGTGGGTGAAGGAGTTCGTGGCGCTGGCGGGCGCGCGCATGCTGCCGGCCGCGTCCGGCATCCTGTGCGCCGCGCTGCCGTGCCTGGCCTACGGGGACGAGCCGCGCCGCAAAATACGCGAAACGGCCGCGACGGTCAACAGTCAACTGATCAAGCTAGTTGTGTCCGAGACTCCCGAAGCCGAAGCAGAAGTGCCCACAGATGATAAAACAGATAAAGAAAAAGAAACAGATAAAGAAGCTGCTACGGAGTCGAAGAAAGAAGGTCCTACAGAGGGTAAGAAAGAAGGCCAAGGGGATGAAGAAGCGAACAAAGACGACAAACCAACTGGAGAACTAGAGTTGTCAGCTGTAGTGGGCGTGCTGGCTATGATGCTCCACCACAGCTCGGTGCACACGAAAGTGGCAGCGCTCGACTGGATATTGCATCTGTACAATAAATTGCCTAGTCAGGTTAGTGTTGTAGAAAAAAAATTGTTAAATATGTGTGCGGGCTGAGACGGGTCCCGTACGGTCTTTGGTAGAGATGATAATTAATAGTCCGAGGTTAAAGAGAATAAATAAAATGTATATATTGATAGATAGAATTACAATGAATTGCTTAAAGGTATATGATAGATGTTGATAGATTGGTAGATTGATAGATTGATAGTTTGACAGGTTGATAGGAGCACGCGCAAACCAACAACTATGGCGTTACAACGCGAACTGTTCACTCAATGATTCCAGACTCAAGTATATCGCCGCATGAGGTGTACATTGCTAACAGTACCAATTGTACGTGGCTGGCTCGTATAATATGTAAATCACATTTTTGAACAGTTGCATAAGGAGAGGTTTAAAGAGCTCCAGGTGCTCCATAAGCCTTGTAGCCTTAATTGTCTGTGTTAATATGTTATTGAGTTATTTTAAAATTATTACAATTACTTTTCTTGTCCCAGTAACAGTAATTCATTGTTTCAACATGTCATTGGATGGTCCTCCACCTGCGCAAAGAATAGTGCAGCCTGAAAAGCCATAATTACTGCACCTGAGTCATGCGTTTCAGAGCTTATGTCATTTTCGTTACGTAATTATGAATTTAATTATAAAGGCAAGTTGACTGAACGGGACGGAATTAACAGACAACTTGTTATTATATATTAGTATATTTAAGCATGGGAGTACAGTATGTATGTATGCATTGTGTGTGGGAGTAGATTGTGTCCTAGACATACAAGTGGTGCTAGTTGTGTTTTTTTAAAATAATTATCACATTAGCTCAAGGGCATGCAGGTCACCTGATATTAAGTGATCACTGCAACCCAGTTGTAACGCTGAAAACAGACCCATCGTTCTGGTCGAACTGTTGCTACGCTTAAGAGCTAAGGTGGTCGCCTCACGTATCCTGGGCGTGCTGCCTGCCATATCCTTCAAGCTGAAACACAACTCATAGGAGCTATTTCACAGCAGAAGTAGGTGTGGCGGTGATACTCACCCGGGCGAACCTGAACAGATTCTACCACCGATAAATGATTGTGCAGATGTGGGGCGAGACGGAGCGGGTGTTCGGCGGCGTGGTGGGCTGCCTCACGGACGCGTCGGACGACGTGGTGCGCCGCACGCTGGCCGTGCTCGCCGAGATCTGCACCTGCCCCTGCGCGCCCGCCGCCCCTGCGCCAGCCGCCCCCGCGCCCGCCGCCCCCGAGTCCGCCGCGCCCGCCGCCGCCCCCGCCGACTCCGACGCGCCGCCCGAGACAATCAGTGACTTAGAGTCTAATCCTTATTACTACAAGTTCCTGCGCGCATTATTGAGGCTGCTAGCAGCTGATGAAACGTTATTAGAAGACAGAGGAGCCTTTATTATTAGGCAGCTGTGCGTGCTGCTGCCGGCGGAGGAGGTGTACCGCGCGGTGGCGCGCGTGCTGCTGCAGGGCGTGGCGGGGGCGCAGGGAGGGGCGGCGGGCGCGGGGGGCGCGGGCGAGCAGGACGTGCGCTTCGCGGCGCGGCTGGTGGACGTGCTGTCCGCCATGCTGCTGTGCGCGCCCGAGCTGCACGCCACGCGCCGCCAGCTGCGCGCCTTCGACCGCCCGGCGACGCACGCGCTGTTCCGCACGCTGTACTCGTGCTGGTGCCACAGCCCCGTGGCGCTGCTGGCGCTGTGCCTGCTCACGCACAACTACGCGCACTGCAACGAGCTCATCGCCACCTTCGGTGACCTAGAGATCACGGTGGATTTCCTAACGGAAGTAGATAAATTGGTACAATTAATAGAATCTCCAATATTTGCATACCTGCGGCTGGAGCTGCTGGGCGCGCACAGCGCGGCGCTGCGCAGCGCGCTGTTCGGGCTGCTCATGCTGCTGCCGCAGGGCGCCGCCTTCTCGGCGCTGCGCCACCGCCTGCACTGCGCGCCGCCGCCGCCGCCCCTGCCCGGGGCGGAGCGCGCGGGCGCGGGCGCGCCGGCGGTGGACCTGGAGGCACTGCTGGAGGAGTTCAAGCGCGTGCAGGCGGCGCAGCGCGCGCAGCGGCTGCTGGAGCGCCCGCGCCGCGCGCCGCGCCCCGCCCCATAGCGCCGCGCCCCGCCCCGCCCCGTAGCGCCGCGCCCCGCCCCGTAGCGCCCGCGTGCGTGCTCTGCCGACACCCATTGAAGCTTAATGTGCCTAGCGTATGAGAGTGCTGCGGGCTGGTCTGTGTAATGACAGGTTGCAGTTCTCACAGCGAGATAAGTTTGATCAGTAACTCAAGAAACATGAGTACTTTCAATTTCAAGCAAAATTCACACAGTCTCGTAAACGCACCAACACATGCTACCGTACGATATCTAGAGAACCGTGTCACAATTACTTGTAAAGCTAAATTATGTTGTTACTTCAGTACGGGTGTATAGTATGGTATGGTAACACGGGCTGGTTTCCGCAACTCCACGTTTGACATGTATTTTGCGTTGGGCGGGATGTTACATGTTCACTCCAAACCCCCCTCCCCCCTCTATCCCAACTCCTTCGGAAAGACCAAAAAATCCCTGATCTTGCTTGCCGCGTTAAAGCTGTAAAACCCATTAGTGGAAAATATAAAGCATTATGTATTATTCCCTGGATGTTGCGGACAGCAGAAGCTCAACATCAAGTATACTGCAAATATGAAAACATGTATTTCTCCATCATAAACAGTTTTTTTTTATCTTTATTCATATTCTTAGCTCAGATTGCATTACCTCACATAAACTGAGACTGTGCCTTACCATCACACCAGCCCTTCACATTCAACACTACACACAATACACTGCCCCTAAGGTTACTTATAATGTAGAACTAACTTGCTTTGCAGCATAGTACCTCATGGGTAGCTGAACCTCGGCCGCTGTACATTTCTTTCAAAACTGGTAGTTTAAGTCAGCTTGTTTGATATGCTCGCGCTTTGCGTAGATGTAGACCGAGCACAAGTGTTCACTAGCGTAAAAGTAGTCACCAACATTAAATTGATAAGCATTTGTTAATTTCTTAATATGCACAGACAGTAGACACTGTTTCTCCATAATTCTATATAAAAATAAAATAAAGATGTTTACCATTCAGGGGCATATACTATGGCACAACACATTCTATGCGGACTCGGCCAAAACTCAAGTTTGAGTAAGAGAATTGAAATAAGCAGTTTGTATACAAGTATTGTATACAAAGTGCTGATATTAAGAATAATAAAAGCACTAATCATTACATTAAAATGTATTGTTAAGTGAAACAATGGATGTGGCCTCAAGTAGATTTGAAATATGTTTAAACTCACTTGCAGTGAGTGCAAAATGGAACAGTCGGCAGCCGGGAACACACATTACACTTCCAGGCCAGCTGAGACTTAGTGTTTACATAATAACAGGAATAACCAAAGTGTTCCGTAAAAAACAGTTTTAATGTAAGTTAATAAATGGATAATCAGGGATCACATTGTTAATCATTGAAGTGAGGATTTTAATTCTATCCATGGTATGGTGGTAGGATGTTACCTGGTTTCCCTGGTCACCACCACCATGTAGCTGTGAAGCAACTCTTGCAAGTACACTTCAAATATGACATTGGGTTAGTTTGAAACCAGTTACACTTGTGAATAAAAATAAATTTGCAGTGGACACTGCCCAATACATGCTTTACAAAATTATGTTTTTGTTAGTTTTTTAGCTCATAATATAATATGATACCAATAACTATAATAGAGAACAAAATATTGGAGTGTGAAATATTATTTGTCACTAAAATTGATTTTTTAACTTATATTTTAACCTGAAAATATGTTGATTTTATATATATAGTTGTGTATTTATGTAAATAGTCAATTGAATATACAATATATTCATAGAGCTAGAGTCAGTAGGTGTCTGCAGACGCCGAAGAGTACCTAAGGCTGCTTTACCGCGTCCCTTGATGTCGACAAAATGTTATTTAATGAAATGATAAGAAATAAAATATTTATACATTCCAATATTGATTTATTTTTATTGTCCTAGTATTTACAGTAAGTGGGTTATACGGAAACTGCTAAGTATTATTGCTTCATTTGAAATGAATAATTGCTAGAGTTTAACTAATTATGATTTAGTGCCTTAACGAGTTGGCTCAAATGAACATAGAAACCAAGTCCCATAGGGGCTATTTGAACATAACATTTGAATATAAACAGTATTGGCTACGATAATAACAGAACACTACACGGAGCACCATTCATACATAATTGAACAACATGTTTTGTAACATACAATAATGGAATATACTATACCTACTTATGATTATGGAATACATATTATTTTAATATCACTATTTCAATAAATTCTATAATATTTCACTTATTATCATAGGGAATATTTAATATTGAAACAAATACATTTCTATCTTAAAATGCCCAAATTACTAACCATGTCAAAAACATTAATTGTACTTGTGTTATTGCACAAGAAATAGGAATGAATAACTATATAGTTGTATATACACTATGCTATATTAACTACTTAATTATGGTTGATCATAGTAAATAAAGTGCAGGAATGTATATTTATATATAACATTATATAATATACAGTCTTAGAAAAAGTGTTTATACTTTAATATATCCCAAATCAGTTATTACACCGTTAGATAATCTATCACTGTGTTAGAACTTTCGTGAGATCAATGATTTATTCAGTCACTTTGATTTTTACATTTAATAGTTTTAATTAGGAAAATCTTAAGAACTACAAATGTAATGAACAGACGACGTAATGTAGGCTCTCGATTCGATGTATATATTTTTTCCTAAGGTTTTCTCTAATGTATATTTTGACTGTGAGAGTTAGGTAAACGGCTACATAACAAAACCCAGGGATTAGAAACTCACTTTATTGTATCTATTCCCTTGGCCCTTCGCATTTGCCTTTTCGCATTCCTTTCCCCCACAGGTGTCACACCTAAGAAGCAGAAAGATACCAATCACCCTATATTATAAGTATTAACAAAGTTTTTAAAAATTTGTCACTGTAAACTACTAATACATTATATCGATACTAAAACTAAGCCTCCACTTACAAAGTTTTACTCATTAGCAGAAGTCAGACCCCTGCAATTAATTTCCTGCTAGGTTAATACACAGGATGGTCTAGTTTTTGTGGTGGTATTTTTATTGACATCGTCATTTTGCAAAGACTCTGCTTCCCGCGAACTCGCCGATTCATATATGACGGTTCGAACACCAGAATCTAAAGATGTCATTTCTTCATCGGTAGAGGAGTCACTGGACTGACTACTATCTGTGTCTGAATAATCGACGACGCTGTTTATGCAAATTTCTGCTCTCTTAGGCTGCAAGTCGGCACTAGCGCTCGCATCGGTACTGTCACATGATGTTATTTTATCATTATCACTCAATTTTCTGGACTTGCTACTGTTGTCTGCAGGACCAACTGCGCAGTGCAGCTTAACGCTGTCCGATTTTACCACACGGCCAGTGTCGCACTCATGTCTTAAATTTCTATTCACATTTGTATTAGGATCACTACTACCTACGTCTCGCTCTTTGTCTATGCACTGCGATTTGGCATAACAGTCACTCGAGCTACACATGTCGGATTCACAATTGACATTCCTGTTAGAATCACGAGGTCCACGTTCGCTACGACCACCAGCAAGTGCGTCCGGCGGGGCGCAGCGCTAGGGCTGCAGGCGGTGCGCGGCGTGCGCCAGGCGCGCCAGCAGCGCCGAGTTGCCGGCCACCGCCGCCGACAGCTCCTCGTGCGCCGCCAGCAGCGCGCGCACGCCCGCGCCGCCCGCGCCCACCGCGCCGCCCGCCCCCACCGCGCCGCCCGCCCCCGCGCCCGCCCGCCCGCG
>DWIE01000969.1:0-12165 GCA_018248235.1 Choaspes benjaminii | reverse complement strand
GCCAAGTTACATTTTTCTACTATTGTTAATATTTAAGTGGGAGTTGAAGAAAGTGTTTCATTTTTGATTCACCATGCATTTAAAGAATTTTACAGAACGACTTTAGCTCGACAAAGAGCATTCACGAGTATACACATCATTATTAACGAGTATGTTGAAAAATAATATACATTACTCCTGTCATATAGTAATAGCAAAACGTAATAAAAAGAATCGAATCAACAATCTCTCTACATGTATTTTCGTCGATAGTTTAAACAGTGACAAGTGACATGGGTAACGCACCATCAGGTGGATTGCAAGACCGCGTGCTATATATATATAATAATATAAAAGGTTTGCTCTAGAAAGTTACACATCAAAAACATAACACGACAAAATAACAGAAATCTTTTTGTTATTACCAGAAATCCCCCTCTAAGTGGGGAGCTTAGAGAGGAAATGTTGGAAGCTTAATAATTGGAATCGATTCGAGAAACTTCTCCAAGTGATTGAAAGGGCTTTGGAGGCGTCTTTTTCTGGAAATCATTTTAATTGTGTTAACATTTTTTGCTTTATTTATCGAGAATCTTTACGTTAAATTAATTAACCTAAAACAGGTTTCGACGGCGACGGTTAGTAATTAAGGTTTAGTTCGTTTTCTGTTATTTTGCTTTTAAAAATACTAGGCTTGAATAAATAGAACTGTATTCAAGTTCCATTTTCCTAAAGCCATAATACGGCATAACTATTGAATGCCACAATTGGGTCAAGACTGAAAGAAACAGTTTAGTTCGCGAGAAGCTTTTGTTTCAAGCGAACTGTGTCGAAATACGTGCCAGTATAAAATATGTCGGCTGAAACTTGATTACTGAAAGGCGCACTTCAGCCGCCACTTGGCAAAGTGGCAACCTCGTGTCGAGCCTCGACTGTGGTCCTCTCCTCTGTCACGAGGGTAAGTTTTGTTAACACGACACGTCGGCCTCGCAAAGCGTCAATGGAATTTTGTCTTAATTTGACGTAGTTAAGCAAAAAATATTCAAACTCAAAAAATGTTTACCATACAAACCCGAAGGTGTAGACAGAAGCGAACATCATCTATGTTTCACCAGTCAAGTTCAGGTCATATGTAACAGATGGCGAGCCTATTGCCATTTATTTACTCGTGAAATTTTCCACTCAGAAAAATCCAATAGAGTTCAGCCCGACCCGGACCCGAATCGAGTAGCTCGTGCTCGAATCACAAGCCCACTATTCTATGTAATTGTATGGGATTTTGTTTGTGGTTGTAGTGTAGTGTCGCGCTACTGTAAACCATGACATCTGTAACCGCCGATACGGTGCTTCTTCTGACGGCATAGATCGTATGCCTCGAGTTCTGTATATGCTGGCGATCACAGCCAAATACAAGTAGTGCGAACACTACGGTTTCACACCACAAATAGGTGTGACGGTTGTACTCACGCCAGAAAACCTGGATTGATAGATTATACCAGCTAAGCAATTGAACTACTACTTGCTACCTTAATTTTCATTAAAAAACATACGTGACAAACGCGTATTATTTAAACAGTTGGCCTTTAGAGCTGTATAAATATAAATAAATAAATTGTGTATGAATTGCAAAATATTTTTTTAGGAATAATTTGTTGCATATAATCCATCCACCTACTTCCCCTATTATCGTGTTACTTCTCACTACAACACTTCGACAACTACATTCCTAACCGTAGTAAATTCACGCGGTTAAAACTGAAGGTGCAAAGCACGCACGCGCAACACAATCCAGACGGCATTACGCAAACCTGACAAAAGCGACCGCGTGTCAATTCGCCACACGCGAGCCGCCCGGCCGGGATTGCAGCGAGATCGATCGAAAACGCCAGAGATGCGCCGCGCGTCTGTCCCGCGACCACGTGGCGCGAGTGCCGCTGAACTCTAGCCAGAGACGAACCCTTATAGACGGACTCATCGGCTTGGCAATGAATAGAATGGAAACGGGAGAAACGTATTATATATCCGATATTATATATATGTCAGAAAAACAACACAATAAAGAGATGACGATCCTCGTGGCGCTGACGGTGATGAGCCGCTTTGCGAAACCTGAGGTCGCGGGTTCGATTCCCGCGGTGAGACGAATTTTTCTAATTTATTTCGTGTCTGGAATAACCTTTCAGGCGGCAGAAAATGAATTTGTTCGCCTGTGTCGGTACCACCGTCACACCTAGTTGTACCGTGAAACAGTGGTGTTCGCACTAATTGTTTCGGTGCGAGGGTGTGATATATCCAGCATAAGCAGAACACGAGGCAGTAAATCTATGTCCTCAAGAGTAGTACCGCATCTGTGATTACAGATGTCATGGGCTACCTACCAGCAGGTGGACTGCAAGCCCATGTGCTATTTCATAACATAAAAAAATCATTAAAATGAAAGTTTTATTTTACATACATTTGAGACATATGGCGTAACAAGCACTAGCAAAACGCGATCATACATACATACATACACTCTATAGACGTATGTCTTCAGATTAATTTAAAGGGATCTAGAATCACATTACAGCTCAGGAATCCCTCGTGCGTCTACAAAAAGCGAAATGAGAAATGTCGGCCCGACTACACGCCGCCCCAATTCGATATCACTTACAAAGGCAAAGCTTTAGAGGCAAACTCATTTTGCCTACCAAATGAGATCCCAGCAGAGGGCTCCTTGCCGAAGACGCGTCGTAATAATCCACTTTGGGCCTAGAGATAAGTTTTAAACATATTCGTCGATGGCATTTGAGTAATTGTCAATTTGGTATGTAATCTTATTTTTGATGTTATTAAATACGAATAGCCCATGGTATTGCAGTCCACCCGATAATATGTAGCTACTGCAGCCCATGGCATCTGCAACCACAGATGCGGTGATACTCTGAGGATATAGATCGTACGCCTCGAGTTCTGTATATGCTGGCATTCACAGCGAAATACAAGCAGTGCGAACAGTACTGTTTCACGGCAGAAATAGGTGGTCATGAATGTTATACACCTGTTATTAGATATTATAAATTAAATTCTACAATCAAATTGGATAATAAATGTGACAGTCGTCAATCAAAGGTCTGATTCAGTATGGCAAAACACGTGATTTGCTGACGTTGTAACTTAAACACTAACTTGATTTTGTCAGGAATCGAGAACCAGGTTATATTTACACATTAGTTTTTAATAACAACAATAGTAACAAGGAGAAAGAATAACATTAAAAGTACTCCACATTTGGCATAGCGAATATCTACGCAGATCCACAAAGTTGCCGTACACGGTCGAGTTATGTGCGTGCGTATATGGACATAGCGAATCTGGCTTCAGAATTTTTCTGTCCATTCGAATAACAATACAATATATAACAATATAAATGTAGCTCTGAAGTTTGAGGCATACAAATCTATATATTAATACGGGACGAGAAAACTTTGTAGCCCTTTTAGAAAAAAATTGGTAGACGGAGGAGTGTGAAATTTGGCACGGTTAAAGTTCATATGGAGAAGGAGTGCAGAAAATTAATATTTTTATATAATATTCATTGAAAATAAAAATAAATTGGTTACCAAAATATTATACACACTACTACTTTTCAGACAGACAGGTCTGGTGTGTAATATGTATATGATTATGTTTTGCGTTAACATTATAAAAATGGTCGAATTACGAACACTGGGCGACCTCTAGTTAATATAATTAAGGGAAAACAGTATGGTAATCTAGAACCATTTAGTTTATTTATCTCTTGCGTCGAGCGTTGTAGTAGCCTTGAAAAAGATTGATAGTGTTTTTTCTCTAATCTACTCTTGGAATTAGCGCTATTCTGTAATCTGTGGAAACTTTTATGTTATCATCGAAAATGTATTTATTTATTTATTCATTGATTCGCCAACATACTGTACACCATTCTGATCTTAAGAAGAGCTTGATACTCCTACGAGTCTATGTGCCAGGATCTTCACTTGGGACGACATCATGCAAATAATTACAATGATAAAAAAGGGTTCCCCGTGGCAATGCATTACCACTACAACTAAGTATTTTTTTATGTTATGAAGTAGCACATGGGCTTGCAGTCTATCTGCTGGTAAGTAGCTACTGCATTCTATGACATCTGTAATCAAAGATGCGATGCTACCCTTGAGGACGTAGATCGAACGCCTATTGTTCTGCGTATGCTGGCTATCACACCCTTACACGGAAACACAAGTAGTGCACAGCACAAATAGGTAGACATACAATCATATCATAAAACAGAACTAGATACCCGGTCACACTTTGCCAAGGTTAACACATTTGTTAATATTTTCTTAACCTTAAAGATATCGTTATAAACATATACACGATCGTTCAAGCTGAAATGTCTGTCTTAACGCCCTCCGACAAGGTGGACTGATGACTTATGGAAAACGGCAGGCAATCACTATTCCCTAAGGGTTCAGGAGCGGTCGGAGTGGCGCCGATTAGGGGAGGCCTTTGTCCAGCAGTGGACATCCAAAGGCTAATGGATGAGTCGATGATCTGTCTTAATACGTGATTTTTTATTATTCTATTATTTGAGACAAACGTTCAGACAACCATAAAAATTCCAATAACAGTATTCTATGATTAGGCAACGAATAAAGAGCAGTTTGCAATAAAGAGATATAGGTTAAAATCACAGATAGATGATCCTATTGTTTAGGGTTTTTTAAATATTTATTTGGCCCCTCCGCTTACTCGTGGGCTACACACCCTAAATTTACTAGCAGAACAAATAGATTTATTCAACTGCACACTGAACGAGTTCACAAATCTCGTTTTTAAAATGAATGAGTTAACGAATTAGGTAACGGTAATGTTAACTTCAAATTATAAATAAATATACATTTGTTTAGCTTTTTCCACTGGCTAACCCACCACCAACCAGAAGTGGTCACAGAACATGAAATTTAGGCTAACATTATTTATCGTATATTTCTGACAAACACCAGATCTATTGAGATAGGAGAAAGGAGAATTATTCTAGAAGGCTAAACGCCACTTTGCCATCCTATCATGGATTAAGAACAATGCAATTAGGCACAGAGAAATTCTGATACAAAGTCAATCATCATAATTACGAAACATGAAGCAGAAAACACAAGAATAGACTACAAAAAGCGAAGTCACCGACCACCAATACCGATTAGTACACAATTAAACAGAGATATCGCATCAATTGGAGCTGTAGCTGTGGCGATAAGACGTACAAAACAATAAACAGTGTTATTGTAGCGATAACGCAGTCCAGGCTTGGTGGACGCCTCCACGCGCTGGGCATACGCCGCCAGTAGTGCGAAGCCGCGTGTCGACCCACTGCTATCAGTTGAGGCCACGCACCAACAGAATGCTAGCTATCTTCCAACAACTATCCGGGCCATTCCATTGACGCTGCCGATAGCAGTGAGATTCGAATCCTGACAAACTTCTTGCTGCTGCTTCCGGTACAAACATAAGCTAATGACCATTTTGGGTGCAGGGTTACGTACTAGACTATTTCTATCTCTTTTTTTAGGAAGTAGCACACGAGCCTGCAGTCCAGTCGATAGTAACTGCTGCAGCTCATGATGTGTCCAATGTCCTCCGAGGTCTATCTACCACCCTTGACCATATTCGAGCGCCTTCTGATCTGGCCTCCACAAAAATAGGGTCACGTGCGTACATTTGTTTTTGGCCATGACTCAGTTTAACATAACGTGCCCATAATTTTTCAAACAAGTTCAGTACACTAACAAATATGATATGAAATTAGCGTGTATATAACACTAACACTAGTCTGTATATCTAAATTATAAACAACTAAATTTAGTGTAAGATCTTGCACTAAATCTCCACACGTGCCACTGCGACAAAGTCTACATTCGCGCGCACTGCAGTCAAAAGACTTGAGATACGATGGTGCCCCGTTACTATATCGGCATTGTTTAGTTTGTCGGAAATTGAGATCATTCTGTTAGCCATGACTAATTTGAATTCGCTAAGAAATTCAAACTTCCGAAATATAATATTAATTTCGGTAAATCTATTTCGCCGGTGACAAACATCTCTAAAAGTATCTGTACCGAAAGTAAATCACGAGCAAGCCTTCTTAGATATTCAAAGACATTCGAAAGTTGCATCGGCGACGGTTGGCAATGCGTACAATTTGGTACACAATAACACTCCATTCAGCGCAATGTTTGAAAACATTCTATTCTATCTATTTGCATCGAATGAACGCATGAATGGTCAAGCAATTGACAATTCAATTTGACGCCCTCCGTGGCGCAGACGGTGATGAGCCGCTTTGCGAAACTAGAGATCGATTCGATTCCCGCGGCGAGACGAATTTTTCTAATTAGTTTCGTGTCTGGAATAATCTTACGGATGGTAGAACATGAACATGTTCGATTGGGTCGGTACCAGCGTCACACCCATTTGTCCCGTGAAACAGTAGTTATCGCATTACCTGTTTCGGAGAACGGTGTGATAGTCAGCACACGCAGAACACGAGACGTTCAATCTATATCCTCAAGAGTAGCGACGCATCTCTGATTACAGATGTTATGGGCTGCAGTTGCTGCTTACCAGCATGTAGACTGCATGCCTGTGTGCTTGTTCATAACATAAAAAAAAATACAGCAACAAATCAGGCACCACTCGAGCGATACCTTGGGCGCGATCAAGAACAAGCAATCAAAACCGCGTTGATCCAGTGAAAATCCGAGGCCGACGTTGTCCACAGACTATCAATCATCCGAGCACGCGAGCGAGAGGGATCGGGGTTTGTGTGCTAGATGAGAAAGGCGAGTGCAATGACCCCGGTGACATAACGCGTTTCGGCAAACACCGCCGGCCGCGCAACACCCGCCGTCTGTTCTTTGAATTCCAATGGAGCTTCCGACGTTGCGGAAAAGTTTGCGCTCACAATTGGTAAAGTCAATCGGTTTGGAAACAAATATAAAGCGCTAAGATGTTCTGGAATTTCAGTCGTTGGAAATTAGGCTAAGCCAAACTGGCGAACTGAATCGGTCTGAACACAAATATGAAGCGGTAAATTTCAGCTGCTGGAAATCAGGTTAAGCCATCCAGCAAGGTCAGCGCTTAGATGGCCTACTTGGCCTCTGACACGTTTCTGTGCAATTGGATGGACATTGGTTGCATTGTGCAGATTGAGCAATATTGTGATTTATGATAACTTATAGACAAACATGTAATACGGCTAAATTAAGAGTTAAGGTTGGTAAAAATGATTAAATTTTCCCAAAACTACAAATTAACACAGAGCTCATGGTCTAGTGTCATCACCATGAGAAAAAGAAGTGGCTGAATAGTGTTTTTTTTTTTGAGTTCTGAAGTAGCACACTGGTTTGCAGTCTTACCGGTAAGTTGCTACTGCAGCCCATGACATCTGTACTCACACATATGCGGTGTTATTCTTGAGAATATAGATAGAACGCCTCGTGTTCTAAGCATGCTGACTATCACACCCTTATAACGAAACACAAGTTGTGCGAACCACACTGACTAAACGGCACAAATAGGTGTGACGGTTGTATCGCGCCAGCCGAACACATTCATGTTCTACCATCCGTTAGGTTATTCCAAGCACGAAAAAAAATTAGAAAAAATCGTCTCCGCGAAAATTGATCTCACGTTTAACAAAGCGGTCCATCACCGTCTGTGCCTCGGGAGGTCATCAAAATTACTGGAATTAAATAAAAAATTAAAGGTCTATTACGTTCGGTGACTATTAGCTAATAAATACACTACTAACTACTACAAATTATATAAGTAATACTTATTACATGAAAATATACTTTTTTATGACCAATTTAAAATCCCAAAGTTGTCATTTCACAATCCTTTATATTTACGGGTGGTAGAGCATGAATATGTTTGACTGGGTCGGTACCATCGTCACGCCTATTTGTGGCGTGAACAGTAGTGCTCGCACTACTTGTGTTTCGATGTAAGGGCGTGATAGCCAGCATACGCAGAACACGAGCCGCTCGAACTATCCTCAAGGGTAGCACCGCATCTGTGTTTACAGATATCATGGTCTGCAGTAACTACTTACCAGCAGGTAGACTGCAGGCCCGTGTGCTACTTCATATCATAAAAAAGGGTAATAATAAAATAAAATTAATAAAACAAATTATATTAAGCTTTATCCATCGAAAACATGTATAGCAAAATATAGCACAAGAAACAAAACAATTTCAAAGTTAATTAGTGTAAAATTTAATGGAATTCGTTATTGGAAATTTACTTACTTCGTTTCATTAACAGAATCACGATAAGAGAGTTGAAACAGCCTGCAGTACTAAAATAAATTACGATTCCAAATACAATTTGCTGACCAAGTAATGCGCAAAAGGTTTTACAAAATCTTACTTTTTTATGCAAATAAATGTAGCGAACAGGCATTTAAACTGTGTGCCTAGATTCATAACATGTTTGATGAGAACTGATCGCTGCAGCTCATGCCATCCGTAACCGGCCATAACCATCGTTCTGTTCGCGTTCGATTACACCAGCGTTGATATCCCTGACATCTATATTGATCGTCTGATGTATCTTATTATTCTTTAAATCTTGAGAATCTATTAATCCTTCTTTAGTGCCTTTTCAATCCTGAAAGTCGGCCGCTAACTTCGCAATTATGTCCACAGGGATAGCCTGATGGGGCTAGGCTGTCCCGGAAACCTGTACTAGGCGAAACAAACATCCTCTTCATTCCTCCCATTCTTCCAGGTAACCCAAATTTCAACACGTCAAGGATGTGAGATGACGAAGAGTTTAATACAAATCTGAGACATTTTATAGCAGATAAAACGAGAGAAATCATTCTCTACGATAATAATCCTAAATGGACCAACTCAAATCCCACCGAACATTTCGGTCGTCCCCGAGTTTTTATTGGGAATTCCATTATGTACTCCCAACATATTTCGTATTCAAATCCAAGATTTCAAACAGAATTGCGTCTTAAACCGAGACATCCATTCTCAAACCTTCAGGCAAATTGAATTTACACGTAGGTACTTACGGCCTTTTCCTCGGCACACTGATCCAAGGCGTCATTTAAATTCAATTTTCACAACACCGAGGGGTAACTCAATAAAATATTTTCGATTCACAGCAAAATGGATATCGACCGGGTGGTACTTGACAAAGGGACAACAGACGCGTTCACGGGACTTCCTAGCCTATTCGCCGTTTCAATGGGAACCAATTCCGTCGCACGGTTCCAGCAACCTACGCTGATGACAAAACATAGTGACCGTAATGTTAATGGTCCGAAGGCGTTAACAGCTGATAGGTAATGAAGCAGGATATAAAGAATCGCATGGCCCACTGCCGCATGACACTGAAATCCATCATCGTTACGGCGCTTGAGCGGAATCTTTGTTTATGGACTACGCAAAGTAATCAGTCTATAACATTCCGTATTCTATTCAGAGTACATGTACAATTTTACTTCCTATTTGCGTGTGCGCATTCTATTTGTTTATTATGTGACATTCAAAATTGTGCGCAGTTGTTTTGCATACGGTAATACAAAAGATTTGAATTTACTTCATAAAGTTACTTGTGGTTGAACATTCATATTAACTTGGGCCCGACAGTGTCACCTAGTTGTGGCGTAAAACAGTAGTGTCAGCACTAGTTATGTTTCGGCAGAAGGGTGTGACAGCCAGCACATGCAGGACACGGCATCCGAACTATGTCTTCCAGAGTACTCTACTCCGTGGTAGAGCCTCTGTAATAGATGTCATGAACTAGAGCAGTCACTTCCTCCAGGTGGAAATCAAACTAGTATTATATATCATAACATTTACAGAAATATAATATAGCAGCAAAAGCTAATTAAACTTTAGATGTTAACAAAAAACAAAATCTTACACAACTTGAGATATTTCAAATAAAAACAAAAGATTCCATTAAACTAACAAGTTTCAGAGGAGATAACGAGATGCTAAGGAAACTTCCTGCTCCTAATGGTTTCAAATGTCATTACCGACACAAAACTCGGTCGGTATCCAGTGTTGTTAATCCCAGCCAACCGCGACAAACAAATGGTCCAGAATCAAAGTTTAATTCGGCGAACAGAACCGGAGAATAGTGTTCGAAACAAATTAATTGCTGCAACACAGACATTAATTTTAATTTCAATTTTCTTGTCCCTTTCCATAATAATTTAGTAAATACGACATCCACATGTGTGAACATGAAAATTAGCGTAGTATATATAATAGGTTATAAAGCGACCAAAATCGTTTCATAAATTATGGTCTAATTTTGACCATTGTGCAACCACTATAATTCAAATTTAAGTATCTCTGTGAGTGAATCAAATTCGTGACGTATAACAAACAGTTCCTAAGATTGCAACCAAGACACAAGGTCTGTTTGTCTAAGCTATGTGTTCAGCCATTCAGCTCCACAGAAACTGGTAATAATAGAAGAAAGAAAGACAGAAAAAGGAAGACAGAAAGCCCTAAGAATTTTAATGTCGACTTCTCTGATCTACAAATAGGTACAGTTGCCCTGTTTTTTTCACTCTTAAGTGATTTTGCGCAATTATTAGGTGGGCATGTAACATACTTTAAAAAAACATGACCCATCCCATCCACAAGAATATAATTCGTTTAATAAATAAAGTACTTTTTGTTTTAAGTGGTTAATTACAACGGCACACAAAAAAAATTGTGTGTACACCGGCCGCCACCTACCTACGGGCATGCTTTTCGACCCGCTGAATACGAATTTCAAGTCAGTTTAGGCCGTCCAGCCTTCAATTTCGAGCAAATTGCAAATAATCTCAAAAAATAGCGAAAATTCAAAAGTTCGTGTTATGAATCAAGACATTTAGTAATATTAAGAGACTAATGGCTCCTGGAACCGACACCGGTGCTAAAGCAGACAGCACATCCGCCGGATGACAATACCGTTCGGTACAGATAAATAAATGAATGGTTCAATGGATAACGCATTGCGACAATATCCATTAAAATAATTGTTTATTTGACTTTATTTATCTACCTATTAAACCAATTAGATTCAAGTACATTATTTGCTCCTATAAAGTTATTTATCTAAAGGACATTTTTTTCTAAAGGCGTGAGGTAACATTGATAATATGCTAAGAAGCATGAAGAGGCACAATGTAGTGACAACGATCCAGCCTAAGGGTACTCTGAGAGGTTCGGACCTCGACTTCGGGCATCGCTATGAGTCGAGGTCTACATTACGCATATACCACGGGCAACCTGTGGGTGTGCGCATGAAGCGATTTTGTAAGGTTTGGAGGGTGTTAAGATGATGGTGTGCGAATCCTGCAACATTATGAAGTAGCGTACTGAATTGGCTAATGCAGCCCATGACATCTGTATCCCCGACTGCGATGCGATGCTACTCCTGAAGCCAAAGTTTGAAATCTTGTATTCTGTATGTTCGGACCCTTACACCGAAATAATCGTTGACATGTATAGGTTTCTTAGCATCGATCATAAATATTTTGGAATCGATTCAGAAAAAATAATATTAAAACAACAATAAGATAAATAATTTCAATAAAAGTTTTGATGGTGTTAATAGAAATAAATGAAATATTTTAAATTCAACGGGCACTCCCGGTCTACTACTTTCTTACAGATATTTGGACCTAGTAATATTAGTCATGATCATGGCGGGAAAGCGCGGCGTATAAAAACAAATACATGAAATATTCCCGTGTAACAGGATAGTGGGCGAATTATTCTAGACTTGTGAGGGAGGGTATGGCACTCCAATTCCCTTTTTGCAGTTGCAGTTAAAAAACCAACTCAATTTCAATTGAATTGTAGTGCGAATCATAGTGTACCGAACACAGTTGGAAAATGTGTAAGTACCAACATTTATCGAAATTTACCTGGACTACTAGTGAGAGATATTTTTTTTTAATGTTATGAAGCACACGGGCTTGCAGTGTACCTGTTGGTAAGTGGCTACTGCAGCCCTGCACATCTGTAGTCACAAATGCGGTGCTACCCTTGAGGACATAGATCAAACACCTCGTGTTCTGCATATACTGGCTATCACACCCTTACACCGAAACACAAGTAGTGCCAACACTACTGTTTCACGGCACAAATAGGTGTGACGGTG
>DWIE01000968.1:0-12165 GCA_018248235.1 Choaspes benjaminii | reverse complement strand
GCTGTAAATGCATCGTTGTCGATCCCTTATGATTTTATGGCAGTCATATATATAATTAATTATTATGGACTCTGCTTTTATTTATGAAGGTTATTGTAATTTCCATTTTCTCTCACATACGGTCGCTAAGATAAAAGATTATTTATATTGGATCAACTTTTAAATTTATAGTTACTTGAATAATAATAAAATAAAATAATATTGCTTCATCTGATTTAACATTTTT
Source organism: Choaspes benjaminii (assembly GCA_018248235.1). Classification (NCBI taxonomy): domain Eukaryota; kingdom Metazoa; phylum Arthropoda; class Insecta; order Lepidoptera; family Hesperiidae; genus Choaspes; species Choaspes benjaminii. The sequence goes on along the minus strand of DWIE01000968.1, from coordinate 11,939 downwards.
TATTGGGTTTAATAATTTTAGTGCTAATATTATTATTATATTATGTCATATTATATTATACTATCTGTGACATAATTAAAAATATAATTCATGTATTGACATTTTGACAGATGTGACATCGTCATTCATGCAATTTTAGCTTTCACTTCCTTTTCACAATTGCACAGCTATTTTGAGGGAACTTATGTAGTAAACATGCCGAGGTCTAGTAAATGGTTGATGAACTAAATTCTATCGGCAAGATCTTTTCCGTACTTTGCGTACTTTTATGTATTTACATGTAATAATAGAACCTGCTGGATAGAAAATAGTATAAGCGAACTGTCATAAGTCAAAAGGTGCCAGAAGTGTCTGTGATTGTATACTTGTCATTAGGTTTACTATATTTTATACAATTTGAGTCGCTGTTTGAATGGAAAATAATGCCAGTTAAGGTTGATATTACTCCGCCGCCTCCAGCGAACTCTAAACAACCTGGCGTCACCAAATCTCTACTGTACAACGGCTCGAAATTTCAAGGGCATCAGAAATCCAAAGGAAATTCATATGAAGTCGAAGTAGTTTTGCAGCATGTCGACGAGGAAAATTCGTATCTTTGTGGTTATCTAAAGATTAAGGGGTTGACAGAAGAGTTTCCGACATTAACAACATTCTTTGATGGCGAAATTATATCCGCCAAATATCCTTTCCTCACAAGAAAGTGGGAGGCTGATGAAGATGTGGACAGGAAGCACTGGAGCAAGTTTGACTTGTTTGTACCATATTTGAAGACATTCAACTCTGATTCATTTGATTATGAATCTCTAGCGAAAGCTGACTATGTATTCATGAGATGGAAAGAACACTTTTTAGTACCAGATCATACAATAAAAGACATAAACGGTGCTTCTTTTGCTGGCTTCTACTATATATGTTTTCACAAATCAGCAGCTACAATTGAGGGATATTACTATCATCGGAGTTCAGAATGGTTTCAGTCGCTAACATTGAGTCATGTGCCAGAACACAGTATCCAGATTTACGAGTTTAGATGAACTCATTATGAATGTTGATGAATTTGGATGACTTTTTTTCTGATAGTACTTACATGTTCCTTATGTTGCAATTTTATTTCATGTCTCGTAAAAGATAAATGTATGATCTAAGTGTTATACATATCGCAGACTCAGTTGGATGACATGAGCTGTGTATGAAGAACAAATGATCGGGTAGTCAAAATTTTCATAAATAAATTAATAACATATAATAATAACCAATTTTATAATCTGTTTCTTGCATATACTTCAAATTGAACAAAATATGACTTGAGTGTACTTATATCATTTTATATGCACTTTTGTATTATGATTTGTTTGCATAAAATATAGGGCAAACTATATATATATATATAATGTATTACGTTTCAAAAGTTAATATAATATTTTACTTAATTTTCTTATTATTGTGATATTATGTACAAATTACTTGATTGTAAGTAGATGTATGAGTTGCTAAAAGTCCTTAGTTTGTATGATCAGTTGTAGATATTATTAAACATAAAGTTACCCAATGTTGTAAATTAAATGAAGTATATGCAAGATCAGATAGTCCCGTTTCTTTGAAGAAATGAGTATTGACTGGATGTTTGTAGCAATTAGGAATTTAGTGTTATTAAGAAATTAATTATTTTTTTTCAATAAACAGTTTTTGAAATAGTCAATGATTGAACTTTTATTTTATTTAAATTGACACAATTTTCGTGAAAAAGTGCTTTTTCTTACAAACATAATTTGACTCCCAATGAAAAAGTAAGAAAATATGAATCAAATTTAATGAATCTTGTTGGTATGGTAACAGAGTACTGCAGTTCAATAGTAGTTCATTAGAAGGTCAATATTGCGAAGGCAAGCCTGCCTGAGACAAATATTTTCTATGTAGTATCTACTAGTTCATATTCAGCTATTGTAGCTTAATTACATTTGTTTTAACTAAGGTTGTTCAAAAATTATTGTGATATGTCCTGTGTATATTATCTATACTAAACCTTGAACTTTACTGTGATGAATTACTTTACAGGTAAGAAAAATATTTTATGGCTCTATTTTCAGATGAAGTCTAGGTTATACTAACAGGTTCAGCATGAATTAAAACATGCATCATAGATTCATCGGTGGTCATTAAAATTATCGCTTACATTCTCTTATGTACATTTTAATTACTTTACGTAATACAATACAAGGGTTACAAAATAAAAAAATATCACTTTTCAATGTTTTTAATATAACATTCATATTTACATTAAAATACTGGCATCAATAATCTTCTAAGTTTTTCATCGAATTGAATGTAATAATCAAGCACAGTTGAAGGATATATTTTTGAAATATGCAAGTTTAAAATATTACATAGATACATTTTATTAATGTTATTCCTATAACTAACACACAGTACAACATTTTGACAAATACAATAATTATAATGACAATATTTTGTAGTAAAAAGGGATTGAATTAAGCCATTAAGTTTTATCATAATTTGCTAATTATGATTAACTACAGTATTACTCTAACGAGTATAAGAATAATGATTTAGTTATAACATTTAGATTTACTAAAGTAGTAGTCGAAAGCCATAATAATGCTGTAGGTAGGTAATGATTGAATCAGTTATCATTAATAATAAAGATGCACTAAAGTTTTATTAGCCAAAGTAATTAGAATTTCAGTATTCATTATCCCATACAATATGTACATACTAGTGTTTAATTGTTATTCCAAAACGTAGTACAAATTAAGAAAACGGAACCTTTTGTTTTTTACATTGTTTTAAAATATAATTTTAATGAAGTGGTAGGTAATAAAATCAATTAAGGATCACAATTTGTGAAGAAAATATTATTCTTGTGTAGGAAATCTAAAAATAAATTTGCATCTGTCGTTTTTGATTTTGACAATAAATCAATTGAACTTAGTATGGGATTTTAAATTATTCCAGATTTATTGAAATTAATACTTATTACATACAGGTTCACATTATCAATAAATGGATTTTGATACTTCAGAGAACTGTATTACGTTTTTAAATAATATTTTTGTCAGCCAATAATTGTTTAATAGTTGTAGCATCATATGCAAATAGATAATGGATTTATTCCTCCCTCTTTTTATCTCATAGATTAAACCATTTTGTGGTCTTAAACACTGGTTTAGAAAAGTATAGTTATAACATTCATTCAGATTTAAATGTTTTATATGGCAAGTATTAATTAATTAGTTTAATGCAATCAATAATAAAAGTCCATTGGATGATAATGCATATAGACAACATAGACCAATTTTGGCTAAAGCTCAGATAAATGCTAATGATGTTAACATACTTGTAAACAGGCATCAAATAATCCATACAACCATACATTTAAATGACTTAAGTTTTTGCTTTGTCATGTTTCGTTAGATAGACATGATTATTCATTGATAATAATATACTTAGGATCCTAATTATTTTCTAGAATACCACTACAATAAAATTATATTAAATATTTTTTAGAGATTGTTGTATATTATAATACTTAAATTAAACTTTGGTGGGATCGTTCACATGCATTATAGTTCGGTAAAAATAAATTATAATTTTCACACAAGGACAACATAGTGCAGCTCATACATATTGATGATACCTAAGTGTACTGTTTAACGGAAAATCAAACTTAAGTAGCATGTATTTTAAACGAGTTTCTTAAAATATACGTAATAAAGTTTTGATAATTTGTTTTAAATATATAATATAACCCAGTAAAATTATAATAATTTATATAATTACTTAATTGTTATATTAAGTATTTAACTTCGATATTTTAACGTAAACCTATTATATTCATGTTTTTGCTGACTACCAAAGCAGTTTTCTGTTAGATTGTTAAAATTTGTAATGTCAGCTTTTGCGTTTTAGGTAAACCGAAATACAAGAGTAGGTGGGCTTGAATTGTCCGAAGTTATGTTTGGTTATTTTGAACTGACAACAAATAATGATACATTTACAAACTACATCTACACAAAGTTTATAAAAATAGAGTGCTACGACTTGAGGACTATCTACATAAGTACTTTATAGTTATAAGATATGAGTAAGGGGCAAGCCAGTGCCGCTGTGTGGGTGCTTTCTATACAGAGAAAGAAACAAAATATTAAATTTCATTACACAAGACTAAGTCACAACAACAAAAATATACATCGATTAAATATAAATTAGGGATTAATACAACGATTTATATAATACAAAACAACATTAATACTAAACAAAAAAATTCACATTTCAGTATGTAGCAAAATAAAACACATTTATATTTACATAACTTAAACAGCTAAAAACATTAACTATGACTGTAGTATTTGGTTTTGATATAAATAGGCTAATATATTGAAAGCTATGAGGAAAGTTGTTTACCTACTGAATAAATTTAATTTTAAGAGAAATTGCAAAAGGTGGACTTCTTAACAATATTTATTTGGCGTAATACAAAAGGTATCGCAACATTATTTCCATAGCTTCCATTATATGTCGTCGGGTAACATCGTCTCGTCTATTTAAGAAGTAAACAAACTATCTCTTCGACGCATCTTCGCTACTAAACCAGTGTCTTAAACCAAGGAGACTGTAAAGATCTTGATTCTCACCGGGGCTGCGCAAAGGACTAGTATTGTGTTGTGCGATTCTCTGAAGATATCTCTGGTAAGCCTCTTGAAGTCCAGGATAATTGTTTGGATAGTTTGCATTGGAATAGCTACGTGGTCTGAAGTAGTGAGGATACGAATGGTGATGGCGCCTAGGATTTTCATGCATTGTACTATATACTCCTCCGAATTGATTTCTACCAGGCCAGTAATCTTGTAGGTGCCGGAATGGATATTCAGGTGGGGGCGTGACCGAGTGATCAATTGACCAAGGATATCTATAATAGACATTTGTTTTAGCATCGACAGGATTTTGTTTTTCGTCACTGTTGATTGTTTCTGTTAGTGACTGAGCAGATAAAGATTCCTTTAAGTTTTCTAGTATAGGTTTTGGTTTATTGCGTCGATATTGCAGCTTTGTACGTGTTCCTAGTATGCTCTCTTCAGGTGACTTTTTAATGTCTTTGGCAAAGTTGTCATCAGTCGATACTACGGCATATCTGCTGATAAGCTTAATGGCCTCACCAATATCCGAATAATCACTTTCTGGATTCAGCTTGCTTTCATCTCCTTCGTTGGTATTCGATAAAGCAGAAGTAGATTTAATAATATCGTCGTTAGGTGCTTGGTCATTAAGAATTGTTGTTTTCAGATCAGAAGTCGCGTTTGATTTATTGGCAGAAGTAATATTAGTAGTATCTTCAGAAGGTTCACCAGACATTTTAGTGTTATCGTTGGCAGGGATCTGATATTGATTTTCTTCGTCATAGATAACAGGATCAACGCTTATATGTCCGTAAACTTTTTCTTTTTGCCCTTCGTCTGTCGTATTAAATGAATCAATATCACTTGCATTGACCGCCACGCTGTCACGCTTCGGTTTATCCGAGTGTGCAAGTAAATTGTTCAATACGTTGTGCGATAATATACTCGTAGCCGTGTCGTTGAGAGAACTTTGAGCTTGCTGCAATTTTAAGAGTTCTAATTCTGCTTCGATGCTGGAAGCACCGTCAGAAACGGCGTCACCTTTTTTATCAACCTTTACGTAACTTGGCTGAAGATCTTGAGCCTGTGCCGATGGCTCCTGGGATTGCAATGAAGAGGACTGCGGGTCTAAACCAATGGGTATTGAAAGTTGCAATGGTCCTGGTTCATCGTCTCCGTAGTCGTACAGCACATCCCCATTACTAGGCGCCGACGTAAACAGGGCGTTGAGCTGCTCCAACAGAATACGCTCGTGTTCATCCTTGTTGACGGTTACAACCTGTACACATCCATTGCGATCGAGGCGCTGTCCTTTAGGGCAGACTAGAGGTGTAATGAACAAGGACTTGGTGGTAATTCTTCTGGGAGGTGCGTTTTGGTTGCCACTTTCGGGGCTCTGGAGCCAGGAGCGCCAGGCGAGCTCCGCGGCCTGCCGGTCGAGCGTGCGAGGAGGCGCGCGGGTGGTGGCCACTGGCCCGGCCGCCTGCGCGCCCTCCGTTTCCGCCTCACCCGCCACCAGTGCACACGACACCAGTAGTAACGTGAGCCACGTGCACCACATTGCAGACACCTAGGGAAACACAAAGGTATTGTTGATTTTAAAATTGTTTATGGTGAGAAAACATTGTCATTTCAATGTTAATGGTTAAGAGGGAAGACACAACCAGGCCGCGAATTTGACTGTGACAGGTATTCTGAGGAGCGGCTACATTATTTATAATTTCAAGAGGAAGCCACAGTTAAAGTAGCCACCCAGAAATGCTCGATTATTGTGATTTTTTTTCATGTTTTTTCTAAAATTATAACACAAATTATATCAGTCTGTATCTACTAGCTGCATCGTTTGTTTATTTTTCCAATATACGATATATAATTAACTTCTAAAATATGGATTCGCACAGGTATATCCGCATTTCAGTTATATGTGTATATTTTTTTTAATGTTCGTCCTGTAGCTTCGGAAAAATAGTGATCTTATAAGTTCTTTATCAGATCTCTTATGATCACAATTTAAATATTTGTATGTATCTGTAAACTTGTCTTATGACTATATTATTAAGAATCATGCTCATTATATTATGTAATTTATTATGATGATTTATATTAATTAATAATGGGGATATATTCGTATTTATTTCCAATACGCGGCCGTACGTAATGATAAATAAACAAACACATAAATCTTGCGTAATGGCCACGTAATTCAAGGAGATAGGGATAGGTGGAGAATAATCCAGAAGCGACGTGCTGTCAACTGGATCAAGGTTTGGCCTTATCCATTAGTGCAATAGCTCGAGCATTCATTGGAACCTACGTATGTACCCAACTCTATTGTCGCTAGCCGCCGTTCATCCGTCGCTGTAGTTGCAAAGTTAATGGACTTGGTTTCCTCGCTGTTTTGTTGTTGTATTGATTAAGCTAAGGGCGATCACATGACGATTAAATCCTAACCGAAATTATTAATACGAATGTGCCTAGGTTAGTTTTCTTTCACGCTTAACTGCTCAATCGAATATGTGTGAAATTTTGTAAACACGTTCAGGGACATGGAAAAGGAAATGTACAGTTCATCAACGTAAAAATGTACACTGAACCACAGCGAAGTGTGGCCCTGTCGCTAGTCATGTTATAAAGAATATCTATGTATTAATACGTGAAGCGCAAACTTGGTACCTCTTTTTAAGAAAATTAAGTAAACGGAGGAGTGTGAAATTTGGCACAGTTAATGTTTGTATGGAGAAGGAGTGCAGGAAACTAATATTTTTATATAATATGCATTATAAAGTAAAAAAAATGCTTATAAAAACATTACGTACACCACTGCGTTTGAGACATACACAGGTCTCCTATTTAATATGTATGCTCTTTTGTTTTGTGGTAACAGTAAAGAAATGGTCGAATTTCGACCACTGGGCGACCTCTAGTAATTTTAATTAACTGCAGAGACGGATCAATACATATTGAAAAGATTGAAAAGCTTAATCGTGATCCAAATACCAAAATATTCGACCTTGTTAGCCCTTTATCACGCGAGAAAGTGAAAGCAGTTAATGATGTACAACTATGAGAAGTTATCTTTTTTCACCTTCAAGTAACTTTTCACATTGTAAATAGTCATCGCAATTTTGAGTAAGAGTCTACTATAAAGTTGTCTCGGCTGTGTTAGCTGTAACATGCGTAGCGAATTAATCAATAGCTACAAATAATAATGAAATATATTGAGTCAAAATATTACTTCAGGATTCTTAATGGAGCAATACCACCTTCAGACTGCTGAGAACCCTCCAAGAAGACGGTATATGAGGACATTGAGACCACCACTAATCATACTCTGTGTCAATATGGCGAAGCATTTTTTTATTCGAAACTTATGCAAAATTAAAAAAAAATCTAAGTTAATTTGGTAATTTTTTTGAATATCTGGAAGACCATGATGGTTACAAAAATGGGGGTTAGGTAATTTTAAAGGGGAAAATTTGCGCTACACACAATATAAGTATATTAAAACAGACAATTTCGAAAATTAATTTCACATCTACCAGTTCTTAAAATGTCAAAATTTTCAAGAAAAAAAAATTCTAAATTCGAATATTCATATGTTGAAAAGAAACGATAAACATTTTACATATTTCAGGATGCTGTTTCAAACATCACAGAAAATTATACTATTTCTTAATTTGAAATATTTAGATCCTAAATCCTAATTATCAAAATAATAGAAACGTCATAGAGCGTAGAAATGTCAATATAAGTACTTTTGGGATTTGGTCATTGTCATCAACTTATTTAACTTATAAATTAACCATGATGATATAACTGTAATGATAGATAGCACGGCGTGAGTTTTCATAGTGTACTATTTTGCGGTATACTTCTCGCAGTTACGGCACGTTTGCAAATGACATAAATACAACTATGTAGTGTCATTTTCCTTGACCCTCGTTGTTCACGTTCGCAGATGGCTTGGGTACACTTGAGTAAATAATTTGGTGCGCAAAACAAGGGCAGTGGCTGTTGACCCCGTCGCGATCTATTGGCGGCATCTGGCAATGATCTCGCACCAGGCGCCGTCGTACGCGCACGCGGAAGCTCCTCTCGGGATTTGACCGTGTTTCAATGGGTGCTTGATTGAAACCCAGTTGTTTATCGGTACCATACCTTGCAAATAAGCGTGAAAAGGATTGAATGACATCAATTAAATTATATAATATCGATGAAACTTAATAGGCACCATTTAAATTGTTTTTTTTTATGTACATGTCCATAGTAATCTCGTCTAATTTAAAGTACCATTGACAATCGGTGCTTGAGACTACGTCTGACCTAATGAAATCATTACGTTTACGTAGAACAGACTCATGTTGGGTATTCCGTTTGAATATATTATTATCGGCGCGCACCAAATCCTCGAATGTTGAACCCTACCTTGACATGTATGCGAGAGTGAGACGACAGTTGCGGAACAGAGGTACGTGAGCGCAGGGTTGCACACAAATAGCTTTTCAGTCCGAAATCGAATCGAGTGCTTCTGAGAATATTCGATGTCAATTATAAAGTATAAAAAGTTCACAAAAGTACGTAGACGATAAGGGCGCAGGTAATTATGCCCACGAGTGCGGCCCAGTCCCAGTTGTCTAATGGGCATGCACATACTCATTAACTGTTCGTAGTCACAAGGCGTCGTGTTATCCTCAATGCGTTCTAACGTACTCATGCTCATTAAGATATGTGTCTGCTTCCTTTAATTAATACGAGTGCGTGAATCAACAACATTGAGCAAGTAGGGAACGTGCAGTCCTAACTTTCTATAGTCACGCTTGGTGATGCAGACGACGTTAGTAGTTACCCTACCAAGATGAGATAGGTGAACGCTAATGCATACAATAATGCAACGAATGTTGATAAGTTCTACGGTTTAGTCAACTTTATTCGGAGAAGGGATCTTGTGAATGTTTTAACATGTTTTTATTGTAAAAACCGTGAGCCTATGCGCATTGTCCACCAGTAACCCTTAAGAAGTTCCTCCAGCGTACAACTTACGCGTCTAAAACTCAACAGTCTCAAAGAGATTTTTAAAGAATCAATAGTAAACTGGTATTTGATTTCGCTAAGATTATGTAGATCATAAATCACTAAGCTCGATGAAATTGGATAATTAGATAAGGCGATTAATTTAAGCCTGTTCAATGATTCCAGCGGGCTTAAACAAGTAGCTTCGACCATTACGTTCGTCAAAGCCATTAATGTCTATTGTATGGTAATGACCGTTGATGGCGTCGAGAAAGTGTTGTGGGCACGCTAACTGGACAAGCACGATGTCGGCCAAATTTGCATATTAGGTAACCGCTGCCGCTGTTTGGGCTTTGCGTACAGATATCGATTATAGACAAAAGGTTACTCATTCAATTAAATGTACCATAACAAATTGCTTTTATTTGCCCAAAATGAACCGAATGCTTTAGAACATCACTACATAGGAAGACTTGAACAAAACAAAGGGGAAATAGTTTCAAGGTTCAACGAACATTATAATCTCGTGTCGTTTAATTTATAACTTTGGCGTTGCAATATCTTGGGATTATTCTTCAGATTAATTATCTTTTCAGCAAGTTTTAGATATAATGTTATTAGGTTAAACATTATATTTCCGGGGTTCTTTGGTTGGCCCATGAAATCTGTAACCATATATGCAGCGCTATTTCTGAGGACACGCATAGAACGTCTTGTGTTCTGTATATGCTGGCCATCACATCCTTATACCGAAACACAAGTAGTGCGAACAATAGTGTTACACGGCACAAATAGGCATGACAGTGGTACCGACGCAGTCGAACATATTCATGTTCGCTGCGTTATAGTGCTGTAATCAAATAATCGATTTAGCCATGTAAGATCCTAAGATTTTTACTTCAGGCGCGCACAATCAATGAGCATCTGGGAAGTTTTATATCGTTATTTTGTTTGTATTCTGTATTTTCTTTCGATTTTATTCCAACTTTTGTCTTTATTCGATGTACTAGTCTGAGGCCTACTAGACGTACTAGACTTATGTGACTTACGTGAGAATAACAAAGTGACATTCGCATTTGTAACATTAGTTAGGACGTTAAAATTATATTTGAACGCGAACGCTCACGTGCCTTTTCCAGGTCGTGTTGACAGCGAGGAGTTAGGATTACTGACTCTAGTCTAGATACTCGTGGTGCGTGCTTTCGTTTCTCATTCGCACAGTCCTTCATTGTATATTTTAGGTCGTGAGCATCATATTTACTAGAACCGTGCGAAATACCGGTGAAATTGTTTGTGTTGTTTCAGCGGGACAGGAAGCGATAAAAACATTTTTGTCGTGAATTTTGTTAAAATATACTTGTGTACATGTTTGTATTACGCATACAAATTCTATTTAGCAGGACAAAATCTTTGTAAATAAAAATGTTTACAAACGAGTTAGATCTTTTTTTTTTATCTTACATTGGATTTGCATATTCGATGTCTTATTTCGTGCTTTTCAAGACATTGTTGATAATAAAATATATGCCGAGATTTAGATAAATTGTCTCAGACTAACGATTTTCAGTGTAACTATGTGCCTATAAAGTTGAAAGGTTTAATTGAATGGGAAAGAGGTTGTATGTATTTATTCTTGTGGGAAAGACTACTTTTAACGGTTGAATTTACGTTTACCATTCAATTGTAAACTTCAATTTATACGTCAAAATTTAATAATATTGATATTCCACTTGTATATGACCTACATGTTGCAGTGTCTTTATATTCAAACCACCAGACTCCAGCCGGTTTTGAGAAGAATTGACATACAAGCGTAGAAATCTCCTCGTTTGGTAATAAAACACTGAGAATTGTTTTTTGTAGGAGCATAGCCGTTTTGTCACTCTCGTGAGTAAGTGTGCCGGCGGAGCCGGGCCGGCCGACCCAGTGACTGAGTGGTTAACATGTGGCGCGACATTTCACTATCATTACTATATATCATAATTATATTTTGGGATGTCAGCGACGTCGCATGTATTATTTGCGAGGAAATCATCGCAAAGGAATACTTATATTGTGATTCAGAACAACCACAACAATTAGGATTTCATGTTAAGGTTTGTTTAATTATCGTTCACTTTGATTATCAATTAAATTTTGAATAGTTTCATAAACTTCGCGAAATAGATTAAATTTCATTGATTGATTGAAGTATATTAATTTATTTTATTTTACTTGTTGTTTTTTTTTTCTTTTTTTTTTTATGTTTTTTTATGTAAGTTTTTTTTCTTTTTAATGGGTTCACATTGAATTCGC
>DWIE01000967.1:0-12166 GCA_018248235.1 Choaspes benjaminii | reverse complement strand
GTATTGTATATTTATATGATATAAGTTCTTTAGGACAACAGATTATCCTCAGTCTGAGAGGTCAATACACCAGTTCCCATATAATAATCTAATTGTGAGCAATTTTAGTCAATTGAATAATAGCCCTCTGGTGCAGTGACCGGAACTTCTTTCACCACCTAATATAACTCCACAAGTGGAGCTGGATTAAAGAATAAGCAGAGTAGACAAGTGGCTATAGGAATCACTGTTGTGATCAAGGATTTTTCTTCATTCATTGACAGTGTTTGTTTTATGTGTTATAACATTATTATGGGCAAAGAATGTTGAGAAAATCCATATACATTAATGTTAAATAAAACATATTATGTGACATGTTGTATTAGATAGTAAGACTATGCAGTACTTCTTGTACAGTGAAAATATCAAGAACGAAAGTAACACACAAGATTGAAAACACTTCGTAACAAATGTATGCTATTCCTTCACTGCTTCCTCTGCCGGAGATGATAGGCAAACTAGCTAACATTAATTGAATAAATAATGTCTAATTACCTTAAAACGAATTCTGAGCTCGTAATCCTTTGAACTGGAGAGGACTTTGGTGTTATCTTTGAGGAAGTAGCCCGTACCTTTGACTCTGAGACCAAATAGAGTCCGCGTCAACGGAGGAATATTATACTTTTTACACATGTATATACACAGCTCCTCCGCAGTGAATGTGCTCGAACATGGTATAATGTTAGGCGTACGATCAATCACTACGGCCACTTTGACTGGCTCCATATCTGCCATCGTATAATTTGTAAACTTGTGCCCCGAAACTAGACGCCAACAATCATATCACACGATCTACGTTAACACATACGGAATAAAATATAAAAGTTTTCTGTTTATTTCGCTCATCGTGAGCCACAATCAATTACAATAACGCGTGCACTTTAATAAATCAATGAATTACATACATTGTTAAAATGTTTATTTATAAACCTATGTAAGGTCACCACTACCACAACCACAGCCTTGCACTTAGGGATGACTGATTGCACTTCACGGCACTAGGGATATTCGATAAACATCGATGCATCGATGGACGCGCTAGTAGGCTGCTATCAGCTTCTTATTCGGAATTTTTAAACTGAGTTTGGCAACACTGACCGAATGAGAGAAAGGAATTAAAAAATAATCGTTTATTGGCCTTATTTGTCTAGGTTAGGTAAGATATGAAAAAATAACATTATGTTACATTTGTTGATTTTAATAGAAATCGATATAATCAATAACTTAATTATCTAAAAATAATTCACAGCTCTGTTCACCTATACTTACTCAATCATTTGTTGAAATAAAATATTCATGTGGTGTTATATCGTAAATTAAATAATATACATTAACAAAATATTGTAAGTTAGTCTAGTGTCCAAGAATATTCAGATTTTTTTTGAAAAAGAACCCAATTTTGAAAAAACATCGATGTTTCTATCCAATGCATCGGAAAATATCGATATGCAATCTCAATGCATTGCATTGAAGAAAATATGATATAATATATCGATATACCAAACTTATCGGTGGTAGAATCTGTCCAGGTTCGCCCGGGTGAGTAGGTACTCACAACACCGGTGGTGGTCCACCACATCTATTTCTGTTGTGAAATAGCTCTTACGAGTTATGTTTCAGCTTGAAGGGTATGGCAGCCGGCACGCACACTATAAATGAGGCTACCAACTTAGCCATCAAGAGTAGCAAACCATTTGAACAGAACGATGGATCTGTTTAGAGTCGGTTACGGTTGTCATGGGCTGCAGTTGTCACTTAACATGAAGTGAATTACATGCCCGTTTGCTACTCTAATTTCCATATTTTTTTTAAATCAAGGTAGACAATTTTATTATTATTAATCTTTTTCAGAACTGAATATGATAGGAAATTATATCTATAAAGACTTAAGAGCTTAAATCAAATAAATAACACCTATTTCACTCTACTTAAAAACACATAAAATGGTATACTTTTACGTTTTATGCACAATATGTAAATATACAAAATAACTCTACTTTAAGTTAAAAAGTTAAAAGACCAAATATAAGCATCCAGAATAAAAAAATGCTTTACTTAAGTTTATTTTTATTGTATTATTTTCATGTACTTAATAGATAACGTGATACTTTCTTAGTAAAACACAAAAATTTACAATCATTCGGATAAATCGATTCAAGGAATTTATCGAACATCTCTAAGCGCATTGGAATAGAGAATACTTTTTTTTTCGGACAACAGCCAAACGTACCTAAATTTGCATGTGTGACTTGTTGAACATCATAAATAATTTATTTAGCCATGACCATAATGTAGGCCAATCAGACATATATCGAAATTATTAATATATTTGTATGTTTCCATTTTTTCATTAGCTTAATTGCTAGAACTTATTATTATCACAGAACCTACTTGCCATTGTAAAGTATAATAACCCACGATATAAAAATTCTACTGTACAGGTCAGTGACTGTAATTTCATCATAATGATATAAATCTATGGTAATATTTAAGAATGGATTGCCAACTTATGAATTTTGCTGTATATTGTACAGTTTGTATTTTGATTTAATTAGTTTGCATTAAATTCGGTATTAAAACATAACAAATAAAGAATTAATTGTAAGGAAAACCTCAAAATAATCCTACCCGTTTAACATCACAACTATTGATATTGATATATAGTAAACTATATTGCATATAGATACTATTAGAATCATAATGGCTATTATATTATAGATAGAAAGAAATAGATATAATAAGTAGTAGGGCGACGTTATATCTTTGAATATATGGTAGGTACGTCTATTCCATGAAATATTTTGTGTCTTAAAAGGCTTAATGAATTTGATTTTCACATAATGACTCCATAACAAGCGTACATGGTTGAATAGTAATAATAAAATAAAATAGTAAAACTTGAGCTTGCGTCACACTTAACCAAGTTATTAATAGCCCACGCAACTGTAAATAATCAAAAAAGGCAATTTCGCTCCTTTGTCCAGATAAGCAAAATAAAAATCTATTTGTGGAAACACAGCATACTGGTACTGTCATAGTGTGAGGCCAAAAAAACCGTTTGTTGTTTACGGTGTTGATTTGTCTATAGTTTATCTGTGCAATTTGTCTCTTCCTGATTTCTTCCTCCTCGTCGCCATAGATCAGCATAGAAGCAAATGTCTTTGTCTGCAGGCCATTTCTTTTTCTTTTAAATTATCTAACAATTCTATCGTTTCTACTTTCCAAAATTCGAAGTAATAATGGATGATGATTGGGATGATTCTGCCGATATTGCTACAGTACCCGCACCACCAAATTTGTCTACAAATAACCACAACAATTATGGAACAATATCAGAGGTAGATGAAGGTCACAGCTTATCCCGAGGCAGAGGATTTCAGTCATTCAAAGAGGATGATGGATACACCAATGACATAGGCAGTAATGGTTTCGGAGAACGTCGCGGTCGCGGCGGTAGAGGCGGACGGGGCAGAGGCGGCCGCGGGGGCCGAGGTGGAGGGCCCAGAGACAGAGGGGATTACGAGACCAATGGAGATGGCTACGAAGACGGGGACAGGCCAGAGCGAGGGGAGCGCGGGCGGGGACGGGGCCGCGGGCGCGGTGGGGGGCGCGGCGGCCGCGGCGGGGGCGACGGGGACGCCGCAGGGGAGGGGGGCGACGACGAAGCCAAGAAGGCACCAGTCACCTACGTCCCACCTGAACCCACTGAGAATGAGCAGGAGATCTTTAGCAGTAACATTAGCTCAGGGATCAACTTTAATAAGTTTGATTGCATCGCTGTCAAAGTGAGTGGCGAAAATCCACCACGACCTATTGAGAGCTTTGAGAGTGCCAATCTTCGCAAGTATGTTTTGGATAACATTCTCAAGTCAGGATACAAGAAACCTACGCCTATTCAGAAACACGCTCTCCCCATAATAATGGTTGGCCGAGATCTTATGGGATGTGCCCAGACTGGCTCTGGAAAAACGGCTGCGTTTCTCGTCCCGATTATTAATACATTATTACAAGATAGTCGTGAGCTGGTCTCTGAAAATGGATGTTCACAACCCCAGGTAGTAATAGTCTCGCCAACCAGAGAACTGACGCTGCAAATATTCAATGAAGCTCGAAAGTTTTCCTACGGTTCCGTATTGAAGATCGCCGTGGCCTATGGCGGTACAGCTGTTCGCCATCAGGGAGACAATATTGCTCGAGGCTGCCACATCCTAGTGGCGACGCCGGGGCGGCTGCACGACTTCGTGGACCGGAACCGCGTGTCGTTCGGCAGCGTGCGCTTCGTGGTGCTCGACGAGGCGGACCGCATGCTCGACATGGGCTTCATGCCCAGCGTCGAGAAGATGATGGACCATCCCACTATGGTGCCTAGTGGTGAGAGGCAGACCCTGATGTTCTCTGCAACATTCCCCGAAGACATCCAACACCTAGCGGGTCGTTTCCTCAACAACTACCTGTTCGTCGCCGTGGGGATAGTGGGCGGAGCCAGTACAGATGTGGAACAAATATTCCACCAGGTCACCAAGTATGAGAAACGGGACAAGCTTCTTGAGCTCGTCAGAGATAATAACAGGAAACGGCTGTTGGTGTTCGTGGAGACGCAACGCAATGCTGACTTTATAGCGGCCGTGCTGTCCGAACAGCAGCAGTTGACATCATCCATCCACGGGGCGCGTATGCAGCGCGAGCGGGAAGAAGCTTTGTACAACTTCAAGAGCGGACGCCACTTCATACTCGTCGCCACCGCGGTCGCCGCTAGAGGACTGGATATAAAGAATGTAGACATTGTTGTCAATTACGATTTGCCGAAGAGTATAGATGAATATGTGCACAGAATTGGAAGGACTGGTCGTGTTGGGAACAGAGGAAAAGCTGTGTCATTCTTTGATGCTGAAGCAAACAGAGATTTGGCACCTGACTTAGCGAAAATTCTCCGACAAGCTGACCAGCCCGTGCCAGACTTCTTGGAAGGCGGCGGTATGCCCACATATATGGGCAACAATTATGGTGGCAGCGATATTAGGAACTTCAATAATGACTCTAGCCCTGTCGAACAGGGCCAGGAGCCGGATGAAGAGTGGTAGACATCAGAGACTTCTCGAAAATATGCCCAGTGGCATAACAATACAATTAATGTATGTTTGATTGATACTTGTGCAACTGGTGGTGCGTGTATAAATACAGGTGCTTTGCGATTAGACCATTCAAAGTGGCTTAGTGTGAATAGAATTTAGGACATTTTAATAAAGTCCATAATATATAGATACATAACAGAAAAATGTGTGAGAGGTATGCCTCTAGGTCATGACATATGTGGATGTTTTGATCCTTTGTTTTGTACAAGACTGTCTCATTGTAATATTAATGTTAAATAGCATGTAAAAATATGTTAAGTCACGTAGTGCCCACTATTTTCACCCTAACCCTCATGTTATTATTTACGCAAGTCCTTTGATTGCAGAAAATACATACATCATTTAGTTGTACTTAATGTGTTAATTGAGTTATTGAAGAATTTTGTTTAGTTTTTTTTTCTTTTATTTCATTATTATTAATTTTAAGGGATGCCTGTTAAGTTTTCTTTTTTTTATTAAATCTTTTCCAAAAACCCATTTAAACATTTATAGCAAGGCTGTCTACAAATGTATGATTATAAACCTTTGTCTATTGTGTAACGAAAATCTGTGATGTGTAATGTTAAAGTTGCTCACTTTAAATTTTAAAATAGTTTAATATAGGTTAAAATTATTTTTAATTTTCCAAACAGGTGTCAACATTTTTATAACGTGTAATATACTTCATTTAGATTACTCCATGAATCTCATTGTAATTAAATATAGTACCTTACTTTAAGGGAATGCACTCATTTTCAGCCATCCCAAGATTTTGGTACTCAGAATTTGGTGTCATAAATAATTTAACCAGACTGTGTATAAAAACTGTCCTTCATTTTGCAATCAACTGTACCTGTTAAGATGAGCAGACTAATCTTACCAACCTTTTTGTACAAATTAAATATATAAACCTAACAACATAGATTTTATATTTGTAATAGCCTGTGATGATTTATGTAAGTAGAGTAGGGTATGTGTGACTAGTGCGTCCCAGTAAGCGTCGCTGTTAGTGTTACTGGAGTTATTTTCATTCATAATTGCAAATGTTGATTTTGAGCAAACATGTTTTGTACTCACTTAATTTTACTCCTAGAATTTACTGGAGTGTTGTTATTTGTATATTCTATTTTGTTTGATATTGATTAGTTTCGTACATAATTGGGCGCACTATTGTCCACCTGTAAGAAAGTAAATAGGTACCAGGGTGCGATTGGAAATGGCTGGCTTGTGGCACAGGCAGCTTGTCAGGCATTATTAGCTCAAGGAGCCTATTTCAAAGATAATATTTATGTTTAAAAATAAGTACAAAAATGTACTGAACTTGTGAAAGTATTTTTGACGTTAAGACAAAATATTTTAGTTTAAGATGCTTGTTTGCAGTAATGCGTGAGAGACGTATCTTATCAATAAAAATCTTGAATAATTTTGTGAACTTATTTTATTAAACTATCAATTCCTTAAACAGTTAAAAGTATAACCCACAAAAAATGTATTGAAATGTGTATTTCATTTTGTACCTTATATATTTAAATGACCAATTCTTGTATAAATATGCGGATGACCGAGCTTTCGCTCGCCTTTTTTATGTATACCTATAGATGACGAAATTGTACAACACAACACCATTTATACTAATAGTTTTTTATTTCCACCTGTTTGTGTTTCAAACTACTTGTAAGGGAATTGTAATAAAATATTTGATGTCAATTTCTTATGAAGAGACTAAAGATTAAATAATTATATATAAAGAAAAATCAGGTACATACCATTACACAAATTAAGTCAAACACACATATCCACATATACCTACACACACACAAGCACAGTCAGACATTCAAATGAGTGCATATTCATTTAATCATAATTTAATTCATTTAAGTAGTATTTTAGTTGCTATTTTTTATGGTATCTCAGGCACAGAATTTTTTGATGAATTATGTAATAATTAACTTTGTATCCCAAAAGACAAGCTTTTACTTAATTTGGGAACCGTTGAAATTGTAAATTTGTGATTCAATGGTCTAAATAAATTTGGTGGAGATTATAGAGAAATAAATTTTAGTACGGCAAACCGGAAAGAAATAGAATTCGATGTTTCTTTTACATATTTATTTTCGTGGTAAATCGCAATTTTTCAGGAATGAACAAAATTTTAAAAACAAGCCATCTGGTGGCGAGTAAAGGAGAAATTAATAGTAGTACGGTAAACAAGCCAGAGATGGCGTTAGTAATTTCTTTAAATTGTTTAATCAAAAAACGTGTTTTACAATTTGGGCATTTATAGGTAAACAACGAGCAGAGCTCCGTCACCTGGATATTATAATTATTAAACAAATATCAATTAAACTACAAAAGCAGTAATACAAATATCACAGTCGGACCACTTAATATCAAATACTTACATAATACAATTTAATCAATATTCTATTATCGAATCACTTGTGGGTTAATTTCAATAAGTGTCAAGCGAATCCACAAGTATGATCGCATTTAATTTTCGTTTGTCGATGGCGTTTCTCTAACGATACGTACGTTTGACTTACATAAATACTCCACATCGTACTTTCTTGACATTGATAAAATATACGACATTCTCGCCTCATGACTTTTCCAGCGTCACTTGGAAAACTATACTTTGAAAGCGTGGACGTATGTTGTGCCTTAAACTGGCTAAACATTCGAGGATGCTCACACTATATTTCAAATGCTGGCATGTAATAGTATGTGAATAAATATACAAATATTGACTGCTATAGTCAGCTTGTTTTGACCATCACAAAGTAAATCTGAGAAATAAGTAATAAAGTACGTGCTATGATATATTGTACACAAGATACTAGGTACATTAAATAATAAAAGTAAATACTTTTAAATATACACTTACTGATGGTTTCGTCAAATTTACAATGACTCACAACTAGATATATCTCTTAAATTGGCGTTTGTTATCTATCAAGAGCAGTTGTGATAAGATAATACCATATAACAATACCTACATAAAATACTGATTGATATCTACCAATAGCTTAATTAAGGCGTTTGCGAACACTAAGTATGATATAGCCTCAGGATTCAAAGATTCTCAGCATGACATTGTAACTGAAGTTTAGGATAATCGTTACATTCGCCAGTAGTCTGCTACCTTAGTAGAATACACCCGGAGTCTCGTTAAGCGTCTCATAATTTGGCTCGGCGCTAGTAGATGAGTAATATTTAACGAACCTGAAAGGCAAAAAAAATTACTAACTGGAGAACATTAAAATAAGATAAATTAAATCAGAGTTAAAATTGAAGTAACATTAGGCTTACATTAATAAAATCACGCAAATAGCTGTTACTGTGCCGCTCAGCAAGAAAAATGTCCCAGGGAAAACAGAGATGGTAGAGGTATAGATGGCAGTGTACAGGACGGGTGCAAATAAAGGTACTATCCCCTCAATAGCACACATCATCGCAAACACCTTCGAGATGTCCTCTACTGGTAGTGACTTCGTTAAATAGGACCTTATTAGAGGTGACGAGAGGCCTTTGAACGTTGATACCATTGACCCTAAAAAGAACATACTTTATAAAAATACTTTATAGGTGTATCAACGAAATGAAACATAACATGTACAGTATCGAATGACGAAAAAAATTAAGGTAAATAAACATCAAATTATAATAGTACAATAAATTTATTTGAGTATATAATAGGTACCTAAGGTATAGAATAATGTCAAGCACTAAAAGCTCTGTCTTAAAAGCTTTTTAAAATAGTCCCACACGGTATAACAATAAATAACATCATTAAGATCGACGTGTTTAATTTAAAATATAAGATGAGATGAATATATTGCAATGACACTGAAGAATATTGCGTCTTCTGTGAGATGACTTAATGGAGTCACTTCATCCACGACCTCCGTGGCGCAGACGGTGATGTGCTGCTTTGCGAAATTGAGGTCGCGGGTTCGATTCCCGCGGCGAGACGAATTTTTCTAATTTGTTTCGTGTCTGGAATAACCCTACGGATGGTAGAACATGAATATGTTCGACTGGGTTAGTACCACCGTCACACCTATTTGTACCGTGAAACAGTAGTCTACGCAGTACTTGTGTTTCGGTGTAAGGGTGTGATAGCCAACAGAATACGAGGCGTTTGATCTTCGTCCTCAAGGGTAGCAGCACCCCATCTGTGTCATTACAGATGTCATTGGTTACAGTAGCTTCTTACCAGCATGCTAACTACAAGCCTGTGTGCTACTTCATAACATAAAAAAATCATACTTATATAACGTGCAGAAAAATTGTTACGTACCTAAATACATGTGCCAGCTCTTAATTGCAAAAGCTTTGATAAAGAAATCTGCACCACTAGTAAAGATCGCAAAAATCGCAAATGTAATATCACTAATGCGTAACAAACGTTGTAACACCAATATGCCGAGGAATCCTCCAAGAAACGAAATTGCAGTACTCAATGCCGAGTACGTATTATAATCATCAAGAGCCCAGTGAAGTTTCGCTCTTGTATACATATACTCCAATACAGAGGTCCCGTAAAGAACCATTACTGATATAATTCTAACAACAGTGAGAAGTAGTATTTGAGCCCTTCCGCGATTGGGCCGTGATTTAAGCCATTCATGTATCATTTCTTTTACCAGTAACGGATCTAAAACCTTTGAGAATCCGCCCTGAAACGAAATTTTTATGAATCGAATGTTTTATGAAAACTTACAAAATAAATTTTCAATTTAAACTACTAATTTCATGTACCTTTAACGCTCCTCTTAATGACTCCGGTATGCATATGCTTGCGTATGTGTACGCCAATACATAAAGAGTAGTAGCAAACAACATTAAATAAGTAGTTCCAATCTTCAAAATTAAATCCGTAGCCAATAACGACCCGATCACCATCCCTGCTGAAACAGTGGCGTCCACCAATGTCATCCTAAAATGAATAGGTACCGCCATATTATTATACATTATAATTTATTATTGTCATGATCTGTATTGTTATTTTGCAAAACTATACAATTAATATAGAGTTACATGAGGCATAGACTACTCTATTTGTTTATTGCATTATGGTCTGACCCTCTTAGAGAGGTACCCTTAGGTTGGATCATTGTGTCTACATTGTGCCTCTATATGCTTCGTAGCATATTATCAATTACTTCATCCCTTCAAGATCCTCTGTCCAGTTGAGCACTTTGCTCGCGAAAAAAGATCGGTGACGCTGTAAAAACCAGTAGGGCTAGCAGCACTTAGTCAATTCGAAAAAAATGGACTACACTAGATTCAATTATTTGAATATAACAAAGATTTAAATATTTTAATTATTCCTTTACTGTTCGAGCTCCACTACTCTTGAACGCACTTCCTGAGGACATTTGGAAGTTGCCATCGAAATTCTAAAGCAATCTTTAAAGGCTTGTCTGAGTGCATCTGCTGATGAGACGGGTTGAATTTGTCTCAACAAAATCAAGGTCTCAACCTCTGGTATTACTTTATATATTATTTTTCTATTTATTATGTAGCTATTATATTGTATATATAGTATGTATATAATGTATATATAGTTGTGTGTAGTATATATAAATGTAATATGTCATACTGTTTCTTTATATAAGTGTCTACCATAAGTTCTCACTATGAACCTGGCTTAACTGGTACAGAATGCCAATAGGAATTAAGTTCGCGCATTGTAACCATAGTTTAATGTTTTACAATAGATTAGTATAGCCAGGTTGAGGCATAAGTAAGTGTTATATATGCATGGATATGTATTAGATCTCCATATAGACAACGTAAAGCCAGTCGAATGACTGTAGTATTTGCTAATATGCCTCCGAACTTTAGGTTTGTTGTAGATACTATTGTAGGCAACGGCAATACGCTAAAAAGGATTTAAAGATAAGAAATACGTGCCTAAAAATGAGTTTATCGACGATGCCTCATTTTAAATTATAAAAGTGATTAAAACAAAAAAAGAACATAACTCAGGCCGGTATTTACTTGGAGTCATGCAACCCATGTACAACCACTAGTGGAACTTATTGCTGTTTACCGGATATATTTTGAAATTCCATCCTACTACTAAGATCCTTATAGAAACAACCCAAAAGTACTTTTCCCGAGCTAGGATTCTAATCTGGGACTTTCGATTCGGCAGCCGTGCTTACGCTGAGTCACCGAGTCTTACATTATGAATGATGTTAAAAATATGATACACGAGCATAATAAATACACAATACTAAGTTCGTGTACAATAAAGGACATATCTATCTATCTATACACAGTATATACTATACAAGAAAAGTGTCAATTAAACCGTTTATTACCTAAGGGTTATTTTATCAGAAGCAGAGACGTCATTCACATAGCAATATGAGCCTGTAAATAGCACCACGTATCCCCCAGTCAGTGACGTCGGCAGAGCCGTGACGACATACCACCATGGACCCAAGCTGTCAATCATGCTGTAGATTACAGTAAGCATTGCTGTTAGGGTCATACCTGCAAGTAATCAATTTTGTTTTACTTACCGAATTATTTTCATTTTGTTATAAGCGTATTCGGGTACTTAAGACATTAAGAATACATACATCGTACCATACTATGGAATCATCTACACTTTTTTAATATTATATATCTGCATAAACTCACTTAAAAATTAGAAGTTTATATATCATAAATCATAAATGATTATAATCTTCATTACATGTTTGGTAACATTATTTCTTGATTATGGAGGAACAACACGAATCACAAAAACGTTGCAAATTATTAACATTAGTTACTCGTATGGGTCGCTAATAACGTTGCCCTAATAGTGGCTTTATGCAGCCCAGATAATAATATTATGGCCGTAATAGCGTAATTGAGTCTCGTTATGCTATTAGCTTTGGATCCCTCGTGTTGTGCGGATTCAGTGGAATTTTCTCTATTACAATTATTCCTTTACCGTTCAGGCTGCACTGCTCTGGAACGCCCTGCCTGAGGAAATCAGGAAAGCTCCGAGTAAG
>DWIE01000966.1:0-12168 GCA_018248235.1 Choaspes benjaminii | reverse complement strand
GGGTGTGATAGCCAGCATACGCAGAACACGAGGCGTTCGATCAATGTCCTCAAGGCTAGCACCGCATCTGTGATTACTGATGTCATGGGCTGCAGTAGCTACTTACCAGCAGGTAGACTGCAGGCCCGTGTGCTACTTAATAACATAAAAAAAAAGGTCCCAATGTAACAGGTGGCGAGTTGTTTCCATTTTCGGGCACATCTCCAAACCCCGGGCTACTTACTGAGGTTTATCTAGTCAGAAAAACCCAATAACACCTTGCCCATCCCAGGACCTGCGCTCGGCAGCCGCGCTCGCAACCACTGAGCCAACGAGACAGGTAATTAAAACAACTTCTCCAAAACGGATTACAGTATTAACACTGTTGATTTGCAACAAATAAACGATAAGCAAATACCTTCCTTGTTTTAACACTGCAATCTTGTGGATTTATTAAAATGACGTATTTATTGCTTTATGGTGCGTAATTAAAAAAATATCGTAATCATAGTATTAACGTATGTGGTTATCTATTACTCTATAGATATCCATCGGTTCTAGCCGATTGTATCGCATATCTTTTTGAATCAACAAACAACCGCTATATGTGCTACAGTACGGCACGCCCATCAGGAGATCAATTAACTCTCACCAGCAACGCAACTGTTACAGACCTCGAATATGGCAACGGGTCTGAATAGGACAACGCGTCTGAACACAACAATGCGTCTGAACAGGGCAATGCAACTGAACAGGGCAACACGTTTGAACATGGCAACGCCCCTGAACAGGGCAACACTTCTGAACAGGGCAACGCGTCTGAACAGGGCAATGGATTTGAACAGCGCAATGGGTGTATTTGAAGACTACGTTGCTTGCTACGGCTGTCGGCTGCAGTAATCACATAACGCCCAGTGAACTGCATGCTTTGCTACTCCCATTTACATAAAAACATGAAATATTGTGAAGCACTCGAGCCTGCCGAGTGGATCAAACTCATACAACCTCTTTTTGTGTACGGGATTAAAAATAAAACACACAAATTCATTACATAATTCAATAGATTAAACAATTGGTTACGTTCTTAATATTACTGAAAACAATTTGTTCGCTACAAGACTTACGGTCAATACTTTATTCCTACAATAATAAAAACTTCAAATTCGCTTATCTAATAAAGACTGATTATTTAATACTCAATAAGGCATTCATTATTCACGTCACACTTTCAAGTAATAACGTTAGCGTAAACAAAGTTAAGGATTTAAATATATCTAAAGTTTCCGTTCACAATAACATTTGATTTAAAAAAAAACACAATTTGAATCAATCCATAACAGAAATAACGGACGAGTGCAAAATAAAAAAAAAGAATTTAAAATTAGAGCAACAAACGGGCATGCAGTTCACCTGATGTTGAGTGACCACTGCAGCTCGTGACAACTGTAACAGACCCATCGTTCTGTTCGGATTCGGCCACAAGCGCGTTGTTACTCCTGAGGGCTAAGTTGGTCGCCTCATGTATCCTGTGCGTATACTCTACACTTTTAAACATATAAATATAAGTATTTCTTATTTTACAAACATTACACAAAACAAAAACTATATTTCGTAACATAGCACAGCGTAGTTATGTTGAAATTACACATAACTATACAAAAACTAGCGGTGTCAATAATTATGGAAGATTCTATGATATAAATTTAATATCTGGCTTTCCTTGGGCCATATTAGCAAAGTATGTCACATAACATATGATACAAGATATAGTGTTATATATTTTAAAAAGACGACACATTTGTGAACTCTGACAAAGAAAAAAAGTGTGCGACGCAAGTAATGAATTGCCAAATACTGCATTTTCAAACGAAACGGGTTTATTTTATTTGCTATCTTTAAACTTGGAAAACAGTCACTTCCAAATAATCCATTGGATTTAATAAAATTATTTTTAATTAACGAAGATAATTGAATTTAACGAAGATAAATTGAATATAACAAAAATAATTAGAATTTAACGAATATAATTTGAAATTAACGAAGATAATTTGAATTTAATAACAAATTCATACCAACTTTTTAACAATTTAAAAATTGTGAACACATATTTAAAAATTTAACTTTGATTTAAAAAAATTTATAACTAATTTATATTAAGCATTATTAAATTAATTAATATATCAAAACTTCAGTTCGTTTCCATTTACATATGTATATACCAACACTGGTATAATTTCATCGGTTAAATGGAAAAAATATTTCAAAATAGACAGAGTATTATTATGTATATAAAAAAATTCTGTTGTTTTAACTATAATAAAAAGCCTAGTTGAATATTAATTTAAAAGGCGTATCGAATACATTACGATACTATGTAAGGATAGTTTAATTTCCCTTCGTATGTATGCTGGCCATCACACCCTCACACCGAAATACAAGTAGTGCGAACACCACTGCTTCACGGCACATAGGTGTGACGGTGGTACCGATCCAGTCGAACATATTCATGTTCTACCACCCGTAAGGTAATTCCAGACACGAAACAAGTTAGAAGAATTCGTCTCGCCGCGGGAATCCAACCGGCGACCTCACGTTTCGCAAAGCTTTTTCACTTTTACACTCAGCGCCATGGAGGTCGTGAAATATATGTATTAATTAATTCAAAAAAGAAAGACTAACAGACAGATACATTTCCTAATTGTTTGACAATCAAATAGACGAATTACTATACTATATATATAGAGTATATATAGTTACATTTAATTCAAATTAACTTATCTATTTTTTTTATAAAATTGCAATTGTACTTTTTCCATTTAAGCAAGGATTTATGAAGAAGTACATCAAAAATTACTGCATAATAATGTATCACTGGAAACATTCTTCACATAGTATTGCTAAATAATACAATATAGTTACTATATATGTTTATGCCTTCCCGTGGGTATATAACAGGCGAAATATTTTTTTATATTATGATGTAACATAGACTTGCATTTCACCTAATATAAAGTGGCCACTGCAGCCCTGCACATCTGTGCGATTAGCTGTCTAGTTCTGTAACATTAGGCGCTTGCAGTCCACCTGCTGGTAAGTAGCTACCGCATCCCACATCTGTTACTGCTGCTACACCCATCAAGGTGAAGCACTCACAGGAAATGCTGCTTCACAGCCGAAATAGGTGTGGTGGTGGTGTATTTTATGTCATGAAGTAGCACACGAGCTTGCAGTCTAAGGTAAGCCGCTGGTAAGTAGCTACTGCAGCCCATGACATCTGTAACCACAGATGCGGTGCTATGCTATATTTGGACGACTCCAGTAAGCGGAGACTAGCTCACATAATAACGACTTCGATTATCTATATAAGATTAGTTATAGTTATTTTTATATTTCCGAATAAATAACATAATTGACATTTAAAACAAATACATACATTATTTAGACCGATTCTATTATTAATATTATATTATATATATTAAGAACTTATTTAGAAGTCTCCGTTTCGTTCAAAAATGCCTAACTACAACATTATGCGCGGACTTCAAAAGCATATAAGATTTCTACACAAGTAATTGTTTTGACTTGGTTTTATACAATATCTGACTCGCTCCCACTCCCTCGCACTGTAGGGAACCAACTGAGAAGGAATTAGTGTGCTTTGAGTAATTACTCCATCTTTTTTATGTTATGAAGTTGGGCTTGCAGTCCATGTGTTGGTAAGTAGCTACTGCAGCCCATGACATCTGTAACCACAGATGCGGTGCTGCTCTTGAGGTCATAGACTGCACGCCTATGTTCTGCGTATATCTATCCTATCACACCCTGACACCGAAACACAAATAGTGCGAACACTAATTTCACGGCACAAACGGTGACGATGGTACCGACCCAGTCGAACACATTCATGTTCTACCATCCGTAAAATCTTATTACCTTGATCTTCAGAGGGGGATATACCAGCTAATGTTTTTTGATGAAATGAACATATAACAAATAGCTACCCGGCCACCCCGGGTAACCGGTACCCGGTTGCTGTGGCTCATTCTAGTTTATTGGAAAACAAAGAAATGTGCATGCAAAAAGTTGAATGCATTCGATAGATAAAAGGACCTACAAATCGACAACAGCGCCACCTACAGTTCAAATATGACTAAGAACTTGACGCCATAAGTACCCCCACAAATTTGATCAACACCGGTTAAGCCGCTATTGACAACACACACGGACACACTTACACCAGAATTTTACATATATAAATAGATATATAGTTTTAAAGCCCGCACATAAATCAATATGTATACCTAATTTACATTCACATATATCTAGAGTAGAAACAGAAATTAGTAAAACAGAAATAGGCGGTAATCCAATCGGAGAATAATCTAGGAGATTGCTAGGTAGGTACAAAGGAATCACTACACAATTTAGCATGTTTAAGAGACGCATAGACTCACGCCCGATCCTTTTGGGATGAGCAGAGACAACTGACAGCCTTCTACGGTTAAGTAGAAACCTAAAGTTTCCTAAACCTAACGTTGATTCGTTTCATATAAGCTCGGTTTCGGGTTTAGCTGTAGCTTTAAAACATCCCTTAATTAAGTTTAAGAGAGATTACAATACACATCGTTTGATATGGATTTCATGTCATGAAGTAGCATACGAGCTTGCAGTCCACCTAATGTTAAGCCACTGCTGCGTATGACACCTGTAAATCCACAGATGCTATGCTACACATGAGGCCAGTTTGGAACGCCACGTGTCCCGCATGTGCTGGCTATCACATCGCTTACACCGAAACAGATGAGCGATTCAACGATTCCTGTCCTATTCTACGTTCAGCGTACTTCAGTCGATGCAAGGTCACATCCAAGTCTCTGTCAACCCCTTCGAGAACCACAGGCGCGTTTACAGATATCCATGTTAACACAGAGGCGAAAGCATTTGAAATATAAACGGTAACAGACGTCTTGTGTTCCCTTTGTACCACCTTCGCAATAAAGTAAACAACACATTCGCTGCATCTAAAATATAAATCTATAGACAAGCGCACAATATTGAATAATAATTAATTAATTGAATTATTACATTTATTAGATTATAATTCAATTATACAGTAATCGATATTGGACGCTAAACACAGGTTTGAACACAAAATCATGTGATATTATATTAATTAATATTAGTAACTCGATTTATTTGTATCGAATTTAAATCGAATGATCCATCGACTACTTCTTAAGGTGATTTATGAGTTGTGAATATTATTACTATTAAAAACTATTCGAAATAATTGGACACACTTTCTAGTGTTATTTATGTCATGCAATAATCGCAATCAATACAGGTCGACCACATCGATTATTTGAAGATGGAATCGATTAAATAAATCGACTAATTTATGTATACAGTAGATAACTATTTCGCTACCAAGTTTATTATATGTATGTAAAAATCCCACGAACTAGCGAAATAAATTAGTTTCCTTAATCGTATATTATTTTTGTTGCCAGGGCGTGCATAAATAAAATTGGTCGATAATATATATTATGTTATGTTATATTTATTTATTCTTTATTGTATCTTATATTGCGTAACAAAGGGCGGACTTAATGCCTAGTGGCATTCTCTGCCAGTCAACCCTGGGCGATGGTGAGACAACCGGTAGCCGCAAAAAAGAATATTCATATATATACTTACACAAATGTGTAAAAAAAAATATATTTATTTCACATATAGTAAACAAACATTACAATACCATTTATAACGTTACAACTATATATGTATATATATTGCTTATAATTTTGTTAATCGTTTTTTAAAAATTATAGCTGCAAACGGGCGTGCGTCTCATGCGTTACTTAGTAACTAAACTAAGTGATGTCATGGCTCATGAAAGGCCTCAAACAAACCCATTGGCATGCTCTAAGTCGCTCGCAATGCGTGAGACTCCTCAAGTGTCGGTAGCCACAAATATATTCTATATATTAATACGTGACGCGAAAACTTTGAAATCCTTTTTAAGAAAATTGTGCCTACATAGGGCTGTGAAATTTGGCCCAGTTAAAGTTAATATGGAGGCCAAAGTGCAATGAACTAATATTTTTATATAATATGCATTAGAAATACATTTGTGTAAAAAAACATTACACACACACACTACTGCGCGTGTACACTGTACACACACATACATAACTAATATGTATACTCTTTTGTTTTTACACAAAATTGTCGAATTTCGACCACTGGGCGCCGTCTAATCTAATTTATATATAAATCGACCAATTATATTCTATTATGTTATTATGACATACTAATTGTCAAATATTTTATTATTATTATTATTATATTATATTATATATATATAACTGCCAAATATAATTATAATTTGTAGGATGTATAAGGAATAATTTTAATATTACACACGACGCAAAAACAACGATCAATTTCATCGTCAAAATGTACGAGATCCAATAGGAGAAATAAAAAATAAATTTAATGATATTCCAACACAATTAATAATGTGAAAAATTTAACATTACAGAAAAATAAAATTGTCCATGCCAGCACAGACTGTCGTAAAAAATTAAAATAACCTATAGATATTATCAAAAATCGGCATTTTAGTTCAAAGCAACAACGATTCGAATATTGACGAATATATTAAGTTTTCTAAACTAAAACACAGTACACGGATAAACACGACAACGTATATCTTATGTATATATTTAAGCTTCAGAACAAACGACGTATTAATAAAATAATACATATATTTTTAAATGTTTTCCAGAATCATATGGACAGATTTTAATGTTCTTTTAAGTCACGAAAAATTTTGTCTTTTTTTTTGTTACGAAGTAGCATACGTGCCTGCAGTCTACCTGCTGGTAAGTAGCTACTGCAGCCCTTGACATCTGTATCACAGATACGATGCTACTCTTGAGGACATAGATCGAACGCCTCGTGTTTTGCGTATGCTGCCTGTCACACTCTTACGCCGAAAATAGTGCAAACACTACTGCTTCACGGCACAAATAGATGTGACGGTGGCACCGACCCAGTCGAACACATTCATGTTCTACCAGCCGTTGCGTTATTCCAGACACGAAAAAAATTAGAAAAATCGATTCCGAGTCGAGTGCACGGCAGTATGGCTGCCAAATATGCAACCACCACTGGTAACATTTTCCTTGTAAATTTTACATATAAGGTTTGGTGAGACATTTAATAACCTCTGAATAACCTTTCTGGGAATAACATGACTTTTTTTTATTATACGCTACACGAGTAAGACACATGTAAAGTAATATATTTTTGTTATATATACGCAAGTCATATCGTTTATTCTGAAACCATAACCTCCAGTAGAGCAAAAAAAATAATATAAAAAGTAAAAAAAAATATATCCTATACATAAGAAAGTAGCACCTGAAAATAATCGACTACTCTAACAGTTACGTGAGACACACAAACGAGACAAACACACAATATATGTCATACCCAGTACAGTAACACACACGTGTGCCAGACGTAGTATTGTTCCGAAGGTATACAAGCTGTTGGCCGTACTGGTCTTTGCAGCGTCAGGCGAGAGGAGTGCTCATCCGGACGTAGGGTCTCGGACAATGAAGTTAAATTGGAATGCGATAATGCGTTAAAAACAACAAGAGACAACGAGCTATCCTATGGGAACCTCTATTGAGAGGTACAAACCTCGGTTTAGTGTTGTGTCCATTCAGTATAAGTATATTTAAAAGCAAAACACTATTTATGTACAACATTTCATCGAAATCGTTAGAGCCGTTTCCGAGATCCGGGGATAGTCCTCTAACGATTTCGATGAAATTTTGTACATGGATAGTTTTAAGTTTATCTGTATATTGTCATGACTGAAATAATGCGATTTATTATATATATAATAAATATTTCACACACACACTATTAACGCCACAATCAGGAGAATAGCCTACCTGATGGTAAGTGATTACCGTCGCCTGTGAACATTTGCAACACCAGGGGAGTTGCCAACGCGTTGCCGACCTTGAACGATCCATTGCTACTTGTATTACAGATATAAGCACTTGTGTGTATAGCTGTGCGGGAGTATGTACGTAAAAAAATCTAGACTTTAGTACCGTAAAATTAATAGCTTATATTAGAAAACTAGACAGAAGAAACGATGCTGCAATGGAATGTTTTATATACATACTATGTGTCACCTGCGACTTCGTCTGCGCGGAATAAGAAAAAACACAGAACAATAATCAATCAAAGGAGACAGTAACTTATTAAAGTTTTTGAGATTATATAATGAACGAAATTGGTCAAATCTGTGACAATACACTAACATGAAACTAACGTCATGATGGCGTAAAACCACGTTCTAGAAAATGTTTATTTTTAAATACTAATTTATTTAAATAAATAAAAAATACATAACTCACTTACATTGACAGACTCACTGACTTTACACGAAGGTATAGGCAGAGGAGAACATCGCTCGCGTTTCTCCAGTTATGTGTAGGTCTCATGTGGCAAGTCTTTTGCTATGTACCGGACACAATTCTAGACAACACTACCTACTGAGACTTTTCTAGACCGATAAAACCTAATAATACAGCTTTTATTTACATTAAAATTATATCTCATACTTATTTGTATTTTAAATATTTTCACACGAAACTCCCATGCTATCCTTGATGCAATACTTTATGTACGGGCTAAACAGAAACCGCGGCTCAAACGAAGCTAGCGCCAACTAATATTACAAATGCAAATGACAGTTTGTTTGTTACGCTTTCAAGCATCAACTACTCGACAGATCACGATGTGACCAACTTAGCTCTCAAGAGTAGCAACTTGTGACCGACTTTGAATAGAACGATGGTTGTATTTAAAGCCGGTTACGGTTGTCATGGCCTGCAGTGGTCACTTAACGTCAGGTGAACTGCATGCCCGTTTGCTACTCTTAATTTTATTTAAAAATTATATATGAAATCATCAGTCATTTTGCATACACGTTATCAGGGACCCATACAAGGCCTTTCATAAAACAAAAAAGTTCTCGTGGTTAAACAGACAGAAAATTAATTTTATTTTATTTGGACGAAGTCGCGGGCAATTACTAGTGTTCTATAATAACAACTTGTCGCTCCCATTGTAGCAACGTTTCAAGCCCTACAAATCCTAATCACTGGGGGGTTCAAATTATGCCGCATCTCGATATATGTAAATCATTAAGTGACAATATTTTAACATGTGACATACATTATATATGGAACGCCTGGTGTCCTGTATATGCTGGCTATCACACTCTTACAATCACACACAAGTGGTGCGAACACTACTGTTTCACGCAAACAGGTGTGACGGTGGTGCGCGAGTACCAATTGAGAATGTTCTAGAATAACTTCAAACATTGTCACCCAATACAATTACCGGTACAGTCGCTGTCAACAGTGTTAAGTCGAATTATTTTAATAATGAACATTTTAATTTCGTTTAACAATTTTAAAAAGTATTAAATTTAAACTTCGGATCTCATAAAATTAATTAACATTAATTTTACCACGAAATTGTAGCAATTATTTGATACAAATAATTTTAAATGCGTAAGTAACCTCACCGTACTACAGTCTGATTATAAATACCGACAAAACAATATTATGACTAACATGAGCTTACGTTAAATTGTAAACAGATGACAGTGACATGCCACTGGCAGGCACGATCAGCTGTCTCGTGTACGCTCTTTGTCGTGCTGCAGTCGTTCTGTAAAATTAATTGTTCTAAATGCCGGACTTAAAAAGGTGTGTCTAGAGTTTTTTCCTCCGGCTTTTTCCTCCGGGTCAACCCCATAAGCCTAATTGGGGTAAAGCCGATGATCGTAAATGTAAACCTAACGTTCATCGAGTGTAGATTGTTACTTACTTCGTCTCTTTCGAGGCGTAAGTAGACTCCTTCAAGGCTGGCAACGCATTGACAATCCGCCTGGTGTTGCAAATGTCCATAGGCGACGGTGATCGCTTTCCAGCAGGCGGCCTGTCTGCTTGTTTGCCTCCGTAGGCAGTGTAAAAAAAAACGCAACGTAAACCTGACGGTCGTCAAGTGTACGCAAAATAACTTATGATGACATAAAAGTTTTGAATTTGAATTTCCTCTGAATTTATATTTGAATTTGAATTTGAATTTGTAGTTAATTGACGCGGTCATGCAGTTCAATATCTCTCTATGCATTGCTTTATTTGTATCAAAAACAATTAATGTGACCTATAAAACGCCAGCAAGGGTCAACTTTGTCGCAAGCTGTTATCAGTCCAGTCGATTCGTGTTAACGGGAAAGTCGTGTACTGTACTTAGTTGAGTGGCTTGAAACTTGAAGTGTTTCGGACAATGTGTGACACGGGTACCTTTATAATTCAAGGGTAAGCGATGTTTTCTTTCCTGTTAACTTGTTTGGACATTAAAAATATTTTTACCGGTTAAATGTTAGAGTTAAATGGTAGAATATCTCGAGCCACGTTGAGCCATGAATGTAAAATGTGTTTATTTATTCTAAATATTAAGGAAATGCATGTTTTAATCTGAGAGCTATAAAGCCACGTTAGGCCATAATTGTAAAATGAAAAATATATTTATTATATACAATATTTCACTATAAAAATATTGAATAAATCTATGTTATAATAAGACGAGAATAAATATAATAAACAAACGTTCGCGAGCGACGTTGTGGGCGTAAATGTCGATTTCCCCTTTTTTTACACACATACACATAAACACACAAAAAATGTCTTTACCGAGAAAATACAAAAGAAAAATGTTTTAAAAATGTCTATATTGGTCTATCATTAGGCTTACCAATAATTTATATAGTTTATCATTAACACCAATTATCATTAGGATAGGTCAAGCCGTTCTTTAGTCACGGGACAAACAGATAGTCAGCCAAATATAAATATAAAAAGTTGTAGAAACGATTACAGTGACTAATAAAATGGATATTTATTTAAAAAACCAACCAAATACCACCACTACACCTATATCTGCTGTGAATTATCTGCTACTCCTGAGGACCAAGCTGGTCCCCTCATGTGCCCTGTGCCGTTAGCCTCACCCTCTAAACCGAAACACATCACAGAACAGTTGTGTAGCAGCATATATAGGGGTGGTGGTCCACTCACCCCCGCCCATAAGCGTGGTGGTAAGATCCCTTTAAATTTTTATCGGTGGTAGTCAACTACCAGGCTACGTGGTTGACAACCGTCACTAAAGATTTGGAACGGGCACAGCTAAATAAAAAGACAACCCAAGACCGAACATCTTGGCGCCTTAAAACGGGGAGGGCCGACCCCAAATAAAAGGGATAAGACATGGAAGAAGAAGAATGTATCCAGGTTCGCCCGGGTGAGTAATTCCACCAGACCTATTTCTGCTGTGAAATAGTTCTATGAGTTGTGTTCAGCAGCGTACACAGGATACATGAGGCAGCCAGCCCTCAGAAATAGCAACGGACTTGTAACTGACTTCGAACAGAGTAATGGGTCTGTTTTGAGTCGGTTACGGTTGTCATAGGCTGCAGTTATCACTTAAAAACAGGTGAACTGCATGCCCGTTTGCTGATCTAATTTTCTTTAAAAAAAGCACCACCACTCCATTGTCTGGTGTGAAATAGCTCCGCACTTATGACCGCCTTCGAACAGAACGATGGGTCTTTATTGAGTACGGTTTTCATGGGCTGCACTGGTCACTTACAATCGGGTGAACTGCCTGTTTGCCGCTCTATTTTCATTAAAAAAAAACACCACCACTCTTGTTTCTGTTGGGAACAAGCTCACAGACCTGACTACTTATAGAAACACACACATACACAGTGTTTTGATGAGTTAGGGTGAAAAACAAAATGATAAAATATATATATATATATATATATATGTATAGAAGGAGCGCCCACGGCTTCGGTCGAGCATACAGTCTTTCAACCCGTTTATCACAACCTTTGGGATTGAATTAGCAAAATCCTTCCTTAGTTTTTTTTTTATTATGAAGTAGCACACGGGCTTGCAGTCTACCTGCTGGTAAGTAGCTTACACAGCCCATGACATCTGTAATCACAGATGCGGTGCTACTCTTGAGGACACAGATCGAACGCCTCGAATTCTGCGTATGCTGGCTATCATACCCTTACACCGA
>DWIE01000965.1:0-12171 GCA_018248235.1 Choaspes benjaminii | reverse complement strand
CGTATTTTTGGTACAGCTAGATATATTACTTATACTATAGTATTTATACTTTATCTCTCTAAGTATATATTTTCTTTTTAACTTCGCATCCAATACTTTTTTTTTATGTAAAAAAAATATTAGTAGATAATGCATCTATGATACATTTGATGAGTTGTTTTTATTTTATTCTATTTAAACTAGGCTAAGCCATATAGGTAGGCTATTTGAATAAAAGTAGGAATATGTTAACACGTTAAAAATAAAGCTCTTATTCTTATGTCTCAACTGGATCACTTTGTAGTAAACCAAGTAGATTCAATTAAAATATATGTTATCAAGTGAGTTGATAAGGACGTTAATTGTACCACGTGCGCCGGGGCTTCACGCCTATTTTACACAGTATTGCATTCATTAAGTATTTATTTTTCAAATAAGTCCAGATGTATGTAGATGTAGCGGCCACTCATAATTTCATTAAAATTAACTAACTTATTTATATCTTCTGGATAGTTTTGCAGCATTGATTTGGTGTTCTCAAGATGGCATAATTGGCATAAGTGTTAGGTACACCTATCATGCCTATCTATATTATTTTTTTACCGTGATTGTCCCGCTAATAGAACATGGTAATCTGAACTGTATTCATATGAAATCTTCAAACATGGTTAAGACAAGAATAAGATAACTTTATAAAAGAGAATAACTATAACCTGCGTTATTAAGTGACTGCTATTGAAAAATATTGTCAATAATTCATTATTATGCTTGTTTATCAAAATTAATCAACGGGCTGAACAATTATTAGCCATTTTTTTTTTATTTCTAAACATAGTTTATAACCTTCTTAATATAATATTTTAAATTATAAAAAATACAACGCCACTATTCAACTCATGTGTATGTGCGGTACTATTTGTACATTGCTTAAGTTGTATTTTTGATCTGTGGTTTAGACTCAAGAGTGCCAACATTATATCCCGCCGCTACGCAAAATTGTATTGAAAACTACATTAGTAAAAAAGATATAAATCGTTAAAAAACGTGTTAATTTTAAAGCATGACCGATTTCATTTACAAAAGATATGAGAAATCATTGGGTTTACTTACTACAAGATTTGTTTCTCTTCTTCAAAAAGCAAAGGATGGAGTTCTTGATTTGAAAATAGCAACAGATCTACTAGCAGTAAGGCAAAAGAGAAGAATATATGACATTACAAATGTGTTAGAAGGAATTGGTTTAATAGAAAAACGGAGCAAAAATAGTATACAGTGGAAAGGTGCTGGTCCAGATGGCAATAGTACAGAAATTGGTGAAAGGGTCACACAATTAAGAAGACAGATTGGTAGATTAGAGGAACATGAAAAATTACTTGATAAGGAAATCCGCTGGATAGAACAAAGTATTAAAAATATTCTGGATGATAGCACCAGCGAAGACTTAACATATGTTTCACAATCAGATATAAAAAACTGCTATGAAGATCGTCAAGTACTTGTTTTGGAAGCTCCTCTTGGAGCTAACTTATCTGTTAGCAAAATTCACAGTGAATCAGATGATGATGAACCTACATCATATGTCTTGCAAGTGAAATCAAATGAGTCTATTGGGGTTATACTTCTATGTGATGCAGAAAAAGATATGGTAAGTTTAGATGATGAAATGGATGATGGTGAAGTGGAGAGCTTGACTAAATGTGGGGAAAGTTCAGTAAACACAGACTACCTGCTCAGATTGAGCCCACCAATAACAAAAAACGACTTTTCGTTTTCCCTACACGGCTCGGAAGGTTTATGTGATCTTTTTGATATACCTTGTTAACATTATTTAGATTTAAGACATATCTTTATATTTTTTTTATGGAAACTTTTTAAATATATACTTTACATTTGTAATCTTGATCACGTTAAATTTTATTATGATGTAAATAAATCATGTAAATAACAATCAGATGTTACATTTTTGTAATGATGACTCAAATAAAAGAAATATTTACTAAAACAGATTTTATTTTGAAGGTTTGGGTTTTGATACAAATCTATCAAGTACTCCAAAGGATACTTTGAAACCCTTAGACTCTTGAGGTTGATTCAATAATTTGTTGGCTTCTTTAGTTATTTGAATGAATTCCTTTTTTGCTGCATCTTTTATAATCTTCTTACGGGCAATGTTTGATTTTCCTTTGTTTTTGTTTCTTGGTGTTAAGTTCACTTTCTTGGGCTTCAAATGCAAAAGCTTCTTCTTGGCATCCATTTGCTCTGTCATAGAAGGCACATCTACTTCTGTAATTTCAAATGGATTAAGAGTAATAAGCTCTGCTGGAATCTTATCAAGAAGAGCTTTGACCTCCGCCTCTTTTCTTTGCTTCTTAGTTTGGTAAGGATTGCTCTCCAAAGCGTCGAAATTGGGTTCACCGCTGCCTGGTATTATAATACTTGTGAATCCACTGCTAGTACCTATCCCTAATACATCTTCATAGGGGCAGAACTTGAAGTTATTAATTGTGTGTGGCATTCTATGCCTCATGTATGGCCTGTCTGCAGTTTGTGAACAACAATTGGTATATACTTCTACAGTATCTCCGAGACCAACAGCCAACATGTCCTTTTGAGAGAACTCCAAGTCCACGGGTGCACTTCGTAACCTGTAGTGCTGTACGGGTCCATCCAAGTTCCGAATATCCCATATCTTCATACTCCTATCTACTCCTGATGTGGCCATATACATTCCTCTATTATCCACAGCAATTGCAGTTAAAGGTGTTTTATGACACAGTATCTTTGCTAAAGGGTTTTTCACACTTGGAGACCACAATGAGACAACACCTTTTGAATTTCCTAAACACACAGTAGCATTGTATGGATTTTGTGTCATGACTGCAGTTCTTCCTAGATGGTTGTTGTAATGTCCTACCACTTCTCCGATTGATATGTCTAACCAAGTCATGAAACCATACTCATTAACAGCAGCTAGCAGAAAATGGTAGGGCAGGAACTCCATTCTCAAAATCTTATCCATTTTCTTCACACAATGTATTTCAGTACCAGTGTTATCATAGATATACAACCACTCCTTCTGTGCAGCTGCTATCATAGTCTCCACATGCAGCCAACAAATATCATGAATAGACTGCATAACATTAATTTCGCAGTGAAGCTTTTTCGTAATCCAGTCGAATGCTGCCAGATGTCCTCGTCTGCTTCCAAGCAGCAAGTGTCTTCCATTACGTGAGTACTTTGTTCTGTACGGTCCAAAATCAAGTTTCAACTCGAATATCTTAGTAGCAGCTGTAATGTCTACATTTTCTGCTAAGATCTTTTGTGATACTCCAGTTGTTTTCTCATTTTCATCCACTTGCAGGTAACCTTGTTCTTCCGTCAGTAATATTTCAGCCCTGGTTGCTTGTTCCTGTGCATAGTTGAATTTATTTTCCTTTTTCTTCAACTTCACAGCATACAATGGATGCCTAATTCCCTTCCCTTCTGCACCCTCGCCTTTAGAGTAATGTTCTAACTTTTTAGCGTCAATTGGAGCCTTACCAGGAAATTTCTTTTTTACATTCACCTTTGGTTTATTGAGCCGAGCTTCCTTATGTTTTTGAGATTTCAGTAATCTTGGAGTAATTTTAACATTGAAGACCTCGACATCATCGGCTTTTGTATCAGTCTTCTCCTCGTCATTGTTTGTATCGAAATACCGTGTTCCTTTTTTTGCCTTCATTGTAAAATAAAATTATTACAACGTAACTAACGTAAACAATTTATTATCACAGTCACACGCACATGTTGAGTTCTCTTCAAAGGTGACAGTGACAGTGACACAGAGTTTTTTAATATGTGACGGCTTCGAGTTATTGCCGTACAGCCTATCTTTAACTATATTTATTTTATGATAACAATAAACATCGTACATCTATGATACCATAATATATCTATTATAGTTAATACACGAGCGCATGAGATATTTCTGATGTCTACGTTTGTTATCAAAAAACTTTATTTAAGCAAGTACTATTTATTCTTGGTAAGATGTTTCTTTTGCGGCTTTAAAATTTTGAAAAGTGTAATTTTCGATTCTTCCGACAGAAAAGGTTACCGAGCCTAGACGAAAAGTACTTTATCACCGGGAAGGCAAGGCATATTTCTGAACTTCAAGCTACTACTGAGAATTTACCGATCAGAAAAATCCAATAGTAGTTTGTCCCACCTGGGTCCAACCCAGGACCCATTGCTTGGCAGTCACGCTTATGGCGACTGAGACAACTGAGACCTCAAACACTTGAACTTTCAATAATTACAGAATTAAAATTTATATTCTTTGAAAATAATCGGGTTTAATAATAATGTGTATATGTTTAATATTAATGAAGGAATGTAAGGGTTTTAGTAATAAATAAAATTGATGCGATAATCTTGGTATTTATTATTTTTATTCTCTTTAACAACACATACTCAATATTTTACAGAAACGTATATGACAATCAGAGTAGTAACATATCAATAGGTTTAGTATTTAGATGCGAATACAATAATATCAATCCATTTACGAAGTTGTTTCGAGAAATCTTAGGCTTATTAATTTCTTAAAGGTTTCAACAAAATATATTGTAGTTTTCTACAGTAAAAAACAATAATTGCACATTGTGAGTAAAGCACTACAACATAAATATTTGCAAATTAACACTAACCTGAGACGATTAAGCTATCACATCTCAAAAAGGTAACAATAAATAAGTTCGTAACATTTAACATAATCACAGCGAGTGAACATTGGCTAACAAATAAATATTAATTTATTTATTTCTAAAATTGATTACCCATTAATGACTGAATTATTCTAACTTACTCGATCTAATGAGATCTCATTATTTCCTAGTATAAATAAAAACGTCCTTACGACGTTACAACTATATATTCACAATTTTATTTACAAACTGACTAGAAGTCCACTAAAGAATTCATAATTTCGTTCGTTTCCATCTCAATTACAATAAGTCTTAACACACCAGCGGTAGGGAGCTGCTTTGACGGAAGCATTTGGCACATTCCCAGCATTATTACAGAAAGGCAGAATAACAGATTATCCTAATAATTACTTTAATCTGTACGGTACATTGAATTTATAATTTTACTAAGTGACGAGACTGATGTCAGTCTGGCAAATTTTAAGTGATATATAGATATAGATATAATGAATCTTTATTTTAATCGAAAATTAGGTAGGTACATTATTTACAAATCCGTGTAAGTTAGGGTAGGATTTCATGGGGCTAAAATCGTTTACGTACAATTGTATAAACTTTTCCTAACAATAACTTACGTTAATTTAAGCATACATGAATAACAGTTTTTAAAATTCATTTAGGTTAAAGTCCATCTTAATGATAAAATTCGAACGATTCGTCGAGTGTTAACATGATGTCTTTAAGAAGTCACGCATCGTATACAACGGTTTACAAAACAGACATCGATACCTTAGTAGAACACATAATGTCTGAAATTACCCAGCGTTTGCTGGACACACTGTACACGTTTCATTCAACCTTGAAATTTGGTTTAATAGCATAAACGATCTTTGTCCTTCGATTAACAGTCTTTGCAGATACATCTTTGGTTTCACTTTACATAGATTTCTATCGCACTACACATGAACAGTTAGTTAGTTGCACTAAGTCTTTCAGTCGATTCAGTATAAGCTCCGCCGATAGAGATGGTAGCCATCTTTAGTTGGTTGTTCACTGTCGTTGAGTGTCGGCGGCGCTCTGTGAGCCTTAAATGGGTGTTGGTAGCACTGTGAAATCCTGAAGCGCGTTTTTTACAGTTTCGTAAATTGGGCGATTTTCATCGGGGCAGTAACCGTCGGGCGAGCAGAGACTTTGCAGCTTGGTAAGGTAGGAGTCGAAGTTGTCGTGGTTAGGTTTCTCTCCGGGGCCGGGAGGCTGAGGCACGCTAGGCGTCCCGGCAGCCACGGTCACGGGGGCAGTCCCTCCTCCCGGCAATCGAACCTGCTCCAGTAAGGTCATCACGTTGTTCCGAAGGCTCTCATAGTACTCAGTAATGTTGTTATTACGCTGGCTTATCAGCTGAGTCTCCTGTGAAGATCAGTATTGTAGTGAGTAATTTCATTCGTTTAAGGAATTTCAAAGAAATTATTAGTTGAGAGTAATAAAATTTATTATCCTAGTTTGTGCCGCTTAAATCTCAAGAGTGGCTACTGTGTTGTGTCAAATAGTAATTTTGATGTACTCACAAGTGCATATGATGTGTTAGTAGCACTCAAAGTTGGTTGTTTGTAGCCATGACAGTACCATCTACATTACCAGACAAAAATGTTGTGTTACTTTAAATACGGGCACTGACTTGACATATTTGTTTGTTATAAATATTATGATTGTTCGACTGACTTTGTTTTTTTTTAATCGTGTAATTTTATGGATGTAACTAGCATACCCTTTCCCCGTGGCTTAAGTGGGTTTCCATAGCGGTGATGTCGGATTTCAGCCGCATCATCTGTGACTCGACGCGTGCATTTTCACGCTGCAATTCGTTTATTTCTTGATCAATGGTCATGAGATCTTCTCCGTTTCCCGTTTGCATGTTCATGTCCATACTTGAATACGGCTTCGGGTAGAGCGGTGTAATGTCGTCTGGGTACTTGGGTTTTTTCGGCTGTGGAGTCGGCGTGCCCGCGCCAGCTATTGGGCATCCGGAGAGCGAGCGGTGTGTGAGGAAGGAGCCGTTCAAGTGGCCCGATCCATCGCAGCCAGGAGTGGGGCAGTTGACGCCGTCGAACTTGATCGCGGAAGCGGCAGCCGCCACCGCGGCTTTGTGCTGCTCCACGGTGCCACCGCTTTCTAGCACTCGCATTTTGTTCCGGTTCGCAATCGGGCAACCGGACGCACTGCCGAACGTATTACTAATTTTACTCCAAATATTACTGTTTAGTTTCCCTCTTTAAATGTATTTGCCGCAACGAGATGACTTTAATGACTCACTAATTGCTCTTTCTGCCACAACGTGATGTTGTTTAAGGTAAAATTCAATTTATTTTTGAGTAGCGTTTGCAACAAGAACAGGTTATTACCATTTTTTTTTAACAAATACGTTAGTTATAAAAAAAGGCGTTCTATGTGTCGTATCTCGTAACGGCAACATTGATGTGTGTGCAAGGTTTAATTAAATTTCCACGGATATCTCGTTCTTACCTTCGATGGGACAAGAATTTTCCTGTGGCGTGTCCAGATCCATCACAGCCCGGTATAGGGCATCTAAGCAGCGTGTAAATAATCGAAAAACTTAAATAAAATGAATAACACGTTTGGCGGAGTGTTTATTATGTTGGTAGATTTTACATAATTGCCTAATTGTTATAAAGTTTCAAGTACCTGCGGCCCTGTGTACGTTCTTTGTTCATGAATATTGTTAAATTCTCTATCAACTTTCGTACCTACTGCTGTTGCTTGCATAATACCTACGGATTGCGTAAACCAATTCTAAATACGATAAGGAGGTGCAAATTACCTACGTACTACTTCACATGGTTAATTTAGTCCAGTTTTAAGTTGATTACGGATGTAATTTACTTAAAATTAATTTTCATATGTGACTCAATATTAATATACTTATTTTAAGTACAGGATATTGGTAACTAACTAAATGCAATATAAGAACGATTGAGTTTTACATACTTTTTATATATAGGTAGATATTGTAATAATAATATAGAAATATAAACAACATTAATAAATATTGAAATATTGTGGTGAATTTAAATGACTTTCACTTTAAAATATCCTATGCGACACATGTGTACATCATATAATTAATTTTCGTATATAATTTTTATATTCGTGTATAAATACTATTTGGATTAGATTGTATATGTAATACTAGCCCCCCCCCTAGTTTGGTCTGTGCGTTGATATGTCATTATACTTATATATAAATTCAATCAAATCAATCAATTTATTCTGTTGGATAGAATCATGACAGTATTTGTGTCTCAATCATCCACAGCAAACTGACCTCAAATAATTGATTGTTATGACAGAGTCATGAGTGTGATTATTGCTCACCTGAGCGGCTCCGAGTCCTGTCCGTCCCGCGGCTTGCTCTTGGGCTTGTTGGCTCTGGGGCAGCCGGAGAGGGACCGGTGCGAGGAGTAGTTGCCGGTGACGTGGCCCGAGCCGTCGCAGCCCGGGGTCGGGCACTTGAGCTCCTGCGAGTGTGGTTGCAGCTGGGAGCGGTCGGCGCGCGGACATCCGGAGAGGCTGCACATATACAAACTGCTTACAATGCCGTGGCGGTGTCACAGACCGAAACTTACTATTACTTATGATATACAATGGACAATATATTGAGAATTACATTCTAATTTGGCGTCATTTGTTTATGTTAATTTACATACGATTATGTAAATTAACATAATGGAAGTACGATTACTTCCATTACAGAAGTGGAGCCAAGTAAATTTTTCGTTAACTTTGGAATGTAATTCAAGAACAACCATCTTCTTGTAATGGATAAACATCATCCATGTACGAATTTATAATATACTTGATGCAATGTAAGTAAAAAAACAGTTAAAAAATAAATTATTCTTAGA
Organism: Choaspes benjaminii; assembly: GCA_018248235.1. NCBI lineage: Eukaryota > Metazoa > Arthropoda > Insecta > Lepidoptera > Hesperiidae > Choaspes > Choaspes benjaminii. Next base: position 3,587 of record DWIE01000965.1, on the reverse strand, counting down.
GCATATCAAGTGAAGTAAAGAATTTATGAAAATATAGTTTTATGAAAGTTATATTCACTTTAATAAGATGCTGTTTGAATACCGTAAACACATTCAAAACTGAGGACAAAAAATTGACTTAAAACAACACCAAAAAACCATGCGATTAATTTTCAACACGTTTCACAGACTACATTTTAGTATTTTTCAAAATAATGCTTTAATTGGTTACTCATATTTTTTAAATCTATACGCAAAATTCGCCAGTAAACGCGACTGCTCAATAAGTCTACTTCATCTGGATTCCTAAAATTCTCTTATCGAAACAACTTATAAGTAATTTTTGGTCACAATACTACAATAAAATGTATTTATCAATAGTCATAATCAGTTAACGAACCCAATATGATGTTAAACTTTTATTATCGCGGTACTCACACATTCATTAATATAACCACGATCCATGTAACTGTGTGAAATATCGGTGAAAGAAAAAGTAAAAAAAGTGGATGGTGAGTATTCATTAAACAACGGTTCTATTATTTACGCTATGATCAAAACAAGCTTAAGATTCTTGTAGTCTCTCTTTACATCAGTTTATGTATCCAAAGTGGCGGAGTAAAAATAAAACGCTAGAGTAAGCATCTGTTGAGTTTTAAGAACAAGGAGGTACCTCCGTTGCTAATATTAACTCTGCTATGATTTGTATGGGACTACCTATCGCCCAGTTTTCGTTGGACGCTGTCAGAAGAATAGGTATTGGAAACATTCAAATGTATTATAACATTATTTATTTATAATATTATTTATAAAATTGATGTGATCAAGCTGGTTATATTATAATTTGGTACACTCTTAATGTATTCTTCTAATAAATAATTCAATATGACCCATATGAATATTTAATATTAGGGTTCAATAAAAAAATATCTTAATAATATCATCGAATTTTTTATGGCTTATGAATGGTTATGGTTACATATACATAATCGGTCTATGGTCCATCACCGGATTTGTAGTTATATCCTGTAATTGATAAATTATGTTTAATTTCGAGTAAGTACAGACATAAGTTACTTATACAATTATAATATTTGTAGACGTTGAGATTCCATAGCCGTTCGAGATGGCACGCAGGAAAACGACGTCAAATCTGGAAGTTACACACATCTGTACACACACTTTCTGTTTCAGTTTATCCTTATTACCCGAGGTACGAGGCTACATGGGCCCCCCTTATGATAACGACAAGGAAAAACTACACTGTAAAGATATTTTAAATATTATTACCACTCTATGTCATCTAAGACATCTAACAATAAGATCTGTCTTATGGGTTTATTTAAACGAGCAATTCTTATACATATATATTTCGAAGATCTACGAAACGGCTATAACCATTTTGATGACATTTTGGATTTTCGTTATTAAATTTATTTATATAATTCCTGAAAAAACGGAAAATTTACCACGAAAATAATTATTTAAAAGAGACTAGTAACGTCATCTCTTGAATATTCTGTACTGTTGCTATTATTGTTTCAGAGAGTTGTATTGTTGTTGTAAGCATTGTTGCTTTTGATTTCTCTACCTATCGTACAATTTGAGAATCAAAATAAAAAAAGCCTAGTGAAGAACGGTCGCACATATATTACAATATAATATAAGTATTGATGTAAGTAGTCAATTTCAGACAGCGAAAACTCTTTAAGGCTAACTGTGAGAAGTCGGAACCTCTAATTACTGCATGTCATAACGTAATCGATTGATCAACGATAATTTTCCATGACCGTTTCGTTCAACGCAATAGTTACTCAATCTATACAGTCGCGATGTATAGTAGAAAACACGCGTTGAAGTTACGCCGCAATTAAGTGCAGTAAGTAGTTGCAAGTTAAACACAAGTCGTTTGAATCAATACAAGTTACAGTTGTATGCTATTTGCACGGCCGATAGTTTCATTCAAACTAATGGAAACTGGCGTTTGCATGTACTTACATTATTAAACATAGAGCTTGTGTTTGAGCGTCGTGTGTAGGGACCCTATTCAAACCTACGAGAATTTCGCGCGGTAGCGATATGCGATTTTAACGGTCTGTTACAAATTGTAACCCTTAAAATATTACGTGTATAAATGCTAAAGTTTTGTGACGGTGGACGAATGTTCGTTACTCCTTTATGCAAAAGATACTGGACGGATTATGATGAAACTTTACGATATTAGAATAGTACATGGACTAGATATAAATATATTGCGTTAATTGAAATCTGAACGGATAAAGACGTGGACACCAGCTTGTACTATATAAGATAACAGATCCAATATGACAAGATCATGTTGACCATGTGGAAGATACTTTGCATTAATAATATTCAATAAAGCCTCCGTGTTTCTCCTATTACTTACTTAGACCAAATAATAGCTATAATAACTGGTTCTAACATTATTTGGTTAGTTAGTATTATAAGGAATGGAGTGACATGCGAAGAAAACATAGACGTATTTAGCTATTGGGCACACTGCATGTCGCAATACAAGTGTGAATTCTCTTGGTAACCTGTCAGAAACGCGTTTGTTTGAACGAAATGCAATACAGCAGCCACAAGTTGTATGAAAGCACGTCAACTACAACGTCAATAGTGCCAAGACGGTTCTACAAGAGCGGTTCGTCATGCGGTTAGTTCACAGCGCAACCTCCGAGTTGGATACACCGCCAATTGAGTTCTTGCGGAAATGCGCAAATTGGCAGTCGGTCGCGCAGATTGAGTCGCACTGAATCTGTTTTGCGCATCGTGTGAGTACGCTGTATTGTTGCGAATATTCGTTTTGGTCCCATTATCTCCATATTTAAAGGGTTTTGTGCAAGGACTCATAATATAGATAGTGGAGTTACGAATTTTGTTTCATGTTTCTTTTTTAAAAAAAAAAAATTGCAGATTTAAATGAATTCGTTTCGAAGATTATTTTTTGACTTTTAATTTTTGTGTATCGTTTTTACACTTTCAACATTATTGTCATCTTGTAAGTTGAATGAAAGTTTTTTGTTTTAGTCAGATTAATCAAATTTTTAGTCAAAAACTAAATTTTGAACCAGCCAAGTCTCATTCGGTATTGTGCGTGACAGTTAGTGGGTGTGTTAGCGGGGATGGGAACAACCCGAACATTCGTACATTCACAAATGCACTCGTAATTAATGTTCGCGCGAACATTTCCGCTTGCCTGCGGTGGGTGGCGAAGTTGCCCGAAACGTGACCGGAGCCGTCGCAGCTCTCCACGGGGCACTGGATGAGCTCTCTCGACTCCCGTATCCGGTAACCCAGTTTCCCGTAAAAGTCGTCGCGGTGGTAGCTAGCGTAAATAAATACATAAATAAACTTAACATGCCTCAAGCTGGTATCAAAGGATCGCCAGACAAAATAATGGGCATATACATGCACTATTCTGCATAAGGTCTACTAAAAATAGAGTTAGAATTGACGTCTACATATGGTTTCTCTCGTATCAATTTTTATATTATAATAAGCGCCAATAAGTCATTAACCTATCGCGATAGCTCTACACCTAATTACACTGGAGTAGGCTAAACACTTTATGTAGGTATGCGATG
>DWIE01000964.1:0-12173 GCA_018248235.1 Choaspes benjaminii | reverse complement strand
GCGTTGCTACTCCTGAGGGATTTGTCGCCTCATGTATCCTATGAGTGCCAGCTGCCACACCCTTCAAGCTGAAACACAACTCGTAAGAGATATTTCACAGCAGAAATGGGTGTGGTGGTGGTACTCATCAGGGCGAACCTGGACAACCACCGATTGAACAGATTAAAACTTTACCTTAATCATCTTTAATTATTCATTGTTAACTTGGCTCTCCGGTAGTCCGCGTGGTTTTTTTCTAGGACAAGGCTTCCGGAACGAAAATGTTGGAACCAAAAACGTACCTTGCTTTCTTTTACAGTCGCTTTCCGATACACATAATTAATCCTTCGAGCTGGTTCTGCAGGTTTACAGCCACGTCGGATATCGTATTCGTAAATAACGCGATATGTCAAGTTGTCCAGTTTGTTAATAGAAATAAAAAAAATAACAAAAGGCCAGAAAACAAATGAATCATTGAATTCGAAACACAAATACACAAGTCTAAATTTGAAATACATTTGAATTAGGAATTCGTAACCAAACGCCAGGGTTTTTGGGATCAAAGTGGCCAGTTCATCAAAACTCCAATTTCACATGTAAGGATTTAATATTAGAATCAGAACCAATATCAATATGACGTCTCTATATCTATTCTCTTCTAGTAAATACATACAGTTTAATATAATTGCAGTCACCGTAGCGCAGTGGGCAATCCCACGAGAGCAAAGGCGGTAATGGCTTTGTGCGGGCCGTTAACGAGACACCCCCATAGTGGTTCAGATTTTTACTCTGTAATCTTTGTTTTACTATTCCTGTTATTTTACAAATGGAACAATTGCTTAACACATTTGTATATTTTTTTATTTTATGAATTATGAAGAACACGTAATCTACCTGAAGGTTTTATTTTTATTAAAATGAGAGCAGCAAACGGGCATGCAGGTCGCCTGATGTTGGGTGATCACTGCAGCCCATGACAACCGTGACCGACTTGTCACATAAACATAGTTCTGTTTGAAGTTGGTCACAAGTGCGTTGCTACTCTTGAGAGCTAAGATGGTCGCCTCATGTATCCAGTGCGTGCCGGCTGCCATACCCTTCAAGCTGAAACACAACTCATAAAAGGTGTGGTGGTGGTACTCACCCGGGCGAACCTGGATAGATTCTACCACCGATGGAGCGTTGCGGGAATTGAACCCACGACCTTCCGGGACATGCACATCGGTTGATTAACCGGGCTACGTAGGTCATTAATTTATTTATTCGTTTGGTAGCTGATTGAAAACAATAACTTTTATATTAATGTTTTAACGTTATTATTATGAGCGTCAATTAATTGATTGATAAACTTCGATTCTATATTTGTTTGTAACCGGTAACAATAAAGTTTATAGAAGAGTAAAAAAATCACAGAAATGGTTAGTTTTTTTTCCTAAAATCCTAAACGTGACACATCACGTTAATTAGTTCATGTCTCATGAGCACAAGTTAATGAGCAAAAAAAACGTAAGTGAAACGGTTTTAATGTAAGTAGATACAATAATTATGCAGATAAGCTAAAAATTATGGGTAGATATTGAGTATCTGCCAACACACCACTCGCCTCATCAATTATCAGACCGAGAGGTCTGAGAGGTCTTCCCGTGGTCGAAATCCGATCCGAAAAGAGTATACATACTACTCAAATGTGTATGTGTGTGTGGGGCACACGCGGTAGTGTGTGTAGTGTTTTGTTAACCAACTTAAAAAGGTTTATAAAGGTTTCGCTTCACGTATTAATGTATAGATAAAACAAAATAGTGGAGCGCAGCACGATGACAGAACTACGTACTTCCATACACATTTTGCATAAGTTGACCATTAATAAGATGCATTCAAAGCATTTGCTGATATTTGACAGCGGCGTTGACGGTGACGAACCAGTCTGCGAAACCTGAGGAGACGGGTTTGAATCCCGCAGCGAGACAAATTTTGTAATTTGTTTCGTATCTGGAAAACCTTATGAGTATGTTCGACTGGGTCGGTGCCACCGTTATACCTATTCGGGCCGTGAAACAGTTGTGTTCGCACGACTTGTGTTTCGGTGGAAGGGCTATAGCTATCATGCGCAGAACACGAGGCGTTCGATCTCTGTCTTCAAAAGTAGGTGCATCTGTAGTTAAAGATGTCATGGGCTGCAGTAGCAACTTACCAACAGGTAGATTGCAAGCTCGTGTGCTAATTTATAGCATAAAAAAATGCAACCATGCATGAAAAATAACAAGGGATAACGCCCCGGCCCAAGGGCGTCTGTGAGTACCGAACCTCGGCTTAGGGGGTTACTGGAACGGAGGATTTATTGCCTTCTGGTGGCTTTTCGCTGGGACGACCCTTGAAAGTCGTTTAATAAGAATATGGCGTGTGTATGTTGAGGTTTGTGGATTTGTCTAAGTCGGCGAAGCAGCGTTGAGTATCGTAATTCTATGGTCCAGATCTTCCGGCACAGATTTGGAGCGTCGGTGGCGCTTTCCTAGTGAGTGTGTAGGAGACCGTTTGGACGAGTATGAGGTTAGGATGATGAGTAGCGTTCTCAAAGTCATTACTTTTCGTTCTTGGACAAGTGTTCGGTTTATTAGGCTATGGTGGTAGCAAATGAGAACCAATTATATCTGCCTACCCCACAGGGAAAACGGCGTGAATGTATGTATATAAAAATACGTATATGTCGACGATAACATATCGCGAGCTGTAATTACTCCAAAACCTATAATATTTACGTTAACACAAATTATGACGGATAAACGCAAATTCATTAAATTATATCTCGGAGAGTAATGTGCAGCGATATACTTGGATGTACCGCAACCTCAGGGAGTAAAAACACAAGATAAAACGTGCCAATTTACAGATAAAATTATTAAAATTTTGTTGAATCTGTTAAAATATTTGAGTTGCTTATTTAAACGATTGCAAGTTTTAACATATTGCCTGGCGCACTTATCTATACATCAATACACGGGCCAAACTGTTGGGGCATATATATACATATATATATTATTACTTACATAAATATGTACAATGTATACAATATATAGAACATTAAATAATACGTAAGGAAACAAACACAATACAGCACATATAGGCAAAATCATTTAAATTTCAGAAAGTGATTACGTACACTATTTTTAAAGCTAGTCCGAGAAGGAGCCTTTCTGATGTCTTCGGGTAAGGCGTTCCAGAGCAGTATAGACTGAACCGTGAAAGAGTGGTGGAAAAAGCCAGTGTTATGCGGCGGAACAAAAGCCATTAAATTAGTGGAAGAACGGAGTATCCTGTCATGTGTAGTACAGAGATACTGAAAATTGTCCTTAAGATATGACGGAGAAGTGGGTTCGTTGAGTATAGAGTAGAGTAAAAGGAGAATTCTGGAGTTACGTCTTTGCCGAATAGTGAGCCATTTCAGCTGAGAGCGGTAGTGAGAAACATGGTCATACTTACGTATCCCGAAAATATATCTAATACAATTGTTGAGTAGGCGCTCCAGTTTGTTGAGAAGTTCTTCTGATAGATCTGGATAACAGACATCTGCATAATCAATGATGGGGAGAACAAGAGAATAAACCAGCGTGAGTTTTGTCTTAAATGGCAAAAAGTGTTTTAAGCGGTAAAGTGATTGCAATGTGGCCGCTACTTTTTTTCCTATCTCACTAATTTGGACTCGCCAACTTAATGTACAGTCTATATGAAGCCCTAGATTTTTAACGACCTGGGAGTAAGGAATTTGAATTCCATCGAAATGGACAGGTGGTAAACTATTATAGTCTATTTTGGCAATCATACGTGGACTTCCTACGATCATGGCTTGACATTTTACCGGATTAACAGCAATTCCATAGCGACAAGACCAATTGCGTATTGCTTCCAGGTTACTATTAATTTTAAATATTGCATCATGAAGGTGTTCATAATCTGAATGTGTGTATAGCTGTAAGTCATCAGCATACAGATGGTACGAGCAGTCGAAGTTGGAGCAAATCGTATTTATAAACAGAGAAAACATAATAGGAGATAGAATACCGCCTTGTGGCACACCGGTTACCAGGTCATTCCAGTCGGAGCATTGTTGCCCTAAGCGAACAGCCTGTCGACGGCCACGAAGATAGGAAGCAAACCAATTGATGGCAGAGGAAGAAAATTTTAAATAAGATAGGATGGAAATGAGGATATCGTGGTTGACTGCGTTAAAAGCATTTGAAAAGTCAATTAGCACTACCACTGTTAACTTTTTTTCATCCATGCTACGTCTGATATCATCAGTCACTTTAATCAGGGCAGTGGTAGTACTGTGACCAGAGCGAAACCCGGACTGATAATTATTCAGTAGGTTATGTTTAAAGAGGAAAGTGGAAAGTTGCTTATGTACACAGGCTTCCAAAATCTTTGACAGGTATGGAAGAATAGATATTGGGCGGAAGTGTTTAGGCTCAGAAGGATTATTGATTTTGGGGATTGGGCGAACGAAGGCGTCCTTCCAGATTTTAGGGAATTGACAGGAATGAAGTGAGAAGTTTATTATATGGGTAAAAACTGGAAGTAGACATTCTAGGATTGTTATAATCATAGTCCTACTAATCCCATCACAACCTTCAGCTTTAGATAGAATAGCAGTGATCGTTTTTCTTATATCGTCATCGGTCACCGAAGAAAACTGAAATTCGGGAATAGATGGAGATGGCATGGATGCAATTGAAGTTAAAGTGTTAGAAAGTATGGTTGGATCTACAATAGATGAGGACGCAAAATGGTTGTTAATGTCATTCATGGTGACGGAAGGACCGAGGTCAAGGGATGATGGTTTACAGACACCAAGGGATCTTAAGAATTTCCACATATTAGCGGGCGAAGAGTTAATGATGTTATCGAGAATATAGCGGCGTTTAGCTGCACGTACCATCTGATTGCATTTATTTCGGACCCTTTTGAAAGCTAACCAGTTTTCATTTGAACGTACTCTCTTAAAGGCCCGAAATGCCTTGTCTCGTATGGACATTGCTATACGTACCCCATTAGTCATCCAGGGCGCTGGGGGACGCTTCAATCTGACCTTATGAATAGGTGCATGAGCGTCGTACAAATTGATGATAGCGGTATTGAGAAGGTAGACTTTATCATCAACTGTGGATGCATCTAATATTGACGAGACAGGAATGTTTGAAACGTCCTCCCTAAGCTGATCATAATTTATTCTCGACAAGTTACGTAAATGTAATGTTACAGAACGTTGCTTAGGTATTTTCAACTTGTAAGAGGCAAAAATAAGGTCATGTCGCGAGAAACCGGGTGCTGTTATTTGTCCATGATTTATCACACGATCAGAGGTTGCAGTCAAAATGAGATCAATCCAAGTGTCGTTGGTATCAACATTATGGTGAGTTGCAGCTAGAGGTAAAATAGTGAAATTTGCTGACTCAATAATAAAACGGAGTTTTTGGGAGCGTGAAGTAATATTTAATAGGTCGGTGTTAAAATCGCCCATGATTATGCAGTGGTGATATTCAGAACCTAAGTAGTCAAAGGCTGTTTCAAGTGAGGTAAAATAGTTGGTAGACGGTGGACAGTAAACTACACCTAAAACAACCTTATTTCCCTGGACATCAAGCTCAACAAACAAGAACTCAGAGGAAGCGGAGTAGGTAGTGGGAGATGCTAAAAGTATCTTATGCGCTATGGACGCACGAAGATATATGGCAACCCCGCCGCCCCGCTTATCAGTTCGATCATTACGAAGAAGTACAAAGTCTTGCAATGGATATAATGATGACAGTAAGGATGGTTTTAACCAACTTTCTGAAATTAAAATCGCATGAACATTGACAGACGAAAACACATGTTCAAATTCAGTGAAATGACTCGGTAGACTTTGTACATTAATGTGACAAATATTAAGACAATTTTTGGATGCAGAGAATATACAGGTTAGTTCGTCCTTAAGATCAATATTCGTGTCACATGATGCAAAAGAATCGTCAGAGTCAGTAGCAGAGTAAAAAGATTCCAAATCAGACATTTATACATGAAAAATGCAAAAGTTATAGTTAACACGAGATTAGTATTATATAGTATAATATAATATAAATATATAAACAAGGTTTTATGTTTAATAAAATTATATAAATGCAAATAAAGTAATTCTTCAAAATAGTGAATATATACATATATATACCTATAGTATAATATAATAAAATATAATATAATATATCTATAATATGATTATGCACCCGCACTACCACATAAAACACCTTATGCCATAGGCTGTCTGTTCACAAGTAAACAAGAGTTGAAAATTGGTAAAAACAAAAGAGAGAAAATAACAGTAATAACATACAATATATAAAGTAATACTACAACTATGGCTGTAAGATACTGCATTATCATTGCTTAATATTTAAAACTATAATTGACATCGAAGTGACATAGGATAATAATTATTACAAAGAACGGAGGTAGTCAAATAAAAAATTGTTATAACCAGAAGAAACAATAACAATTCTGAAATATTTATAAATAAAAGTGTATCAATCGACTTTATCATCCTTTAAACAGTACTAAGAAACAGAAAGAAAGTGAACGGGAAACCTGTATAATCTATTTCTTAAGGACCGCACGCCTCGATCTCTTCAAGTCTTCGGATTGTGATGCACCCATTTGTGTTTTCTTAATCTCTGGCTGACGTTGAGGATTCACAGGCCTATGTTGATCAGACTGCGAGGAGCCTCCGATGTCAGTGGCCACCAGAGTATTGGTGGGAGATATTCCAGCAGGATGCTTGACGATTAAACTATCAAGCTGCTCCTCCGAGAATATTCTGTAGCGGCTGCCACCAGGAACCTTGATATGAATGATGCCATCTCTAGTCCACACGTTCCTCATTCCGAAATGACTTCGAGCTTTCACATGTACAGCCGATCGGGTTTTCGTAAGGAATTCTGCAACGGTGATGGAGGATCCTCTCAGCTTCGGCTTGGACTCCCAGACCTCAGACTTAATGACGTGATCATGGAAATGCACGAGAACTACCCGGGGTCGCTCTTTTCCAGGTGCACCAAGCCGATGGCATCGTTTAAAGGAAGAACTCGTAACGTGTGATAGACCCATATTACATTGGATCAAATTAAGGACAGCCTTCTCGACGTCAGTGTTGGGATCCTCTGCGACTCCTCGAAATAAAAGTATTTTCCTCCGCTGTCTAATTTCTACAAAATCAATGGATGTTAGACAGTTACGCACCTGCTGCTTAAGAAGACTGAGCAACTGACAAACAACCTCCTTAAATTTGGTGAAATCTTCAGTTAATTGTGCCAGATTTGGATTAACCGAAGTATTCGCAGCCAGAAGACGATTCTCAAAATCAGCCATCTTTTGTGACCAGCTGAACTCCAGCTTCTTCTGCATGTTCTCCACATCGGTGATGGTGTTCATGATAAGTGACTCGCAGACAGGTACAAGCAGTGACGAAACAGCAGTGTAGTGTCTAGTACAAAACTAGAAGGGCGTTCATGGGCAGTGCAGGTAACAATATTTTATTGCATTTGAGTGATTTATAGATACAACGGTAGAATGACTGTTTTAAAGACTGTTGCAATACACTATTTCTTGAAATTACAAATGTAAAATTGTAAAATAAATATTTACAAAGGAATTTCGAAAACAGGTGTTTAACTAAGCACCTACCCACACTAGCACTTGAAATCAATATGTTTTTATTCGTAACGTTTGTTGATGAATTTCCTTATTGTGTCGTGATTTTATAGTGTACGAGCTTTTCCTGCGACTTCGTCCTCGTAAATTAAATGACAAATGATGGTGATGATGACGATGATGATGATGAATGATTCTTTAATCAAAGGTTATGTATCTTTCATTTGCACAATCACGTGTTCTTGCTATATACCAGTTTTGATAATAATCGGTCAAGCCGTTCTTGAGTTATAACGGGACATACAGACAGACTGACAAAAAATTAAACAATAGTAGAATTGTTGTTAGTGACGAATGAAATTAATATTTATCATAAGAAAAATGAGGATACCGACTGACTCTATAGATTATACATATGAATGAAAGTTACGCCGTAATTTTGCCGGTCAATTAAATAAAGTCAGCGTCGTGGCTATAAAAGCTAATTAATTAATCACAATTGACATTGTATATATAGTAAACTAAATTATATTAAAAATAACAGTTTTATTTCTGTTCTCCGCGCGAATAAGAAATCCCTGTGTGGGTTATAGTTGTTTTGTTAAAAGGACTCGCACCTTGTCGGCGTTTTACTCTCAATTGGAACAAATGAGCCTGAAACACTTTTGTTGTGAGGAACGACAGTGATAAACATTTCGCACCGCTTTGGCGAGGAAATAATTCGGCTGCAAAGTGCTAAATAGGCTGTACGTTTTGCAGTCGCGATCCGTATCATCCTGATTAATTGTATTACTCTTAACGGGTATCCTCTATATAAATAAAGGTTTTATAATTTTTTCGAGTTGGTTTGTCAGTATATAATTATGTCCATAACCACACGAGTAAACATTTTTGGGTTATGGGTAAATACAATACTTAAATTCTTTTTCTCAATATTACTTAGTCATTTTTCTTGAAATTTTAATTGACTTTTATTGTTTATAAAATTGATTAATACCTAAATACTCAGTTAGATTACGTATTCGTGTAAACTTTGTTCTTAATTGATATTGAATTAATTAATTTGATATTGAACTCCAAAAACACTACATTTTAAATGACAGGTCACGTATTCTGTTATACATATATACATCAAAAAATTCAATGTCGAAAATATTGTAAAAAGAGTCCTTCAAGGCCGGCAACGCGTTGCACATGTTCAGAGGCGACGGTAACACTTGCCACCCAGTGAACTGTCTGCCTGTTTGCCCCCTTTTTAGTATATAAAAAAACAATTATGCAAATGTGAGTAATAAACGAGCATAATACTAGATAATCACTGCAGTCCATGATATCAGTAACCTGCCTCGAGCAGGACAGTGCACTTGACAATGGCGTGTTATTCCTGAAAACTAAGTTCGTTGCCTTATATATATTTGATATGCGAACAGTTACTAAATTAAAATCAATATTCTATCTCTAATTTACAGGAGTTCGCAGAAACGGCGATGAACGAGCTGCTTGGCTGGTACGGGTACGAGAGGCTGGAGCTCCGCCGCTGGGCGGCGTCACGAGCGCGCGACCCCGCCAGCCCCGAGCACGGCGAGCATAAAAGCAAAGGTGAGGCATGCAGGTCGCATGTACTATATTTTATAGGGTCACTTCTGGTTGTAGTGTAGCCAGAAGCAGGTATGGTGTACGTAGAAGCGACCTCCGTACAACGAAGCCATCATCTCGTCAAAAGGTTTGGCTTGCTTTTACGAGGAATAAAATGACCCGCCCAATTGAGCCGAGGTTCTTCTGAGGAGATAATTTCATCCTACCCGGGATATCATGACGTTTGTCTGTTTTTACGTCACCTACTAGAAGTCAAAATACCGCCAGTCTAACTCAGGGCCTCTTGGCTTGGTACATAAAAAGTATACATACATTTTAATACGATAAACTATTATTCTAATAGGACAGAAAAGGAATCCCCTTGGTCCTATAGCTGATATCAAGGATGTAAATAAGCTCAGAGTTAGCTCATTAAAGGTACTTTAATTTGTTAATATGAAATTTATATGCCTTAAGATTAATGTTTTTTTTCTTGTAACACGTTCTTATGTCCAACTTATTGTCCCTATCAATTTATTATGATCTATATCTATTTTCCATTGAATAACAAATTGCTTTATTTATTGATCATTTAAGGTGTATTAGCATATTAATTTCTAAGAAATATCCCCCTTGGTTTATTACAGCTGCATTTCTTCGAAATGTAGTGTTCCGAACGCACCCTCCCGCGCTTTCTGACAGAAAAAAAGGCGCCAATCAGTCTACTTGCGGGAAACCATAGACAACGATCTAATCTATTTTCATTTAAATTATACTTTATTTTCACTCGACGCTTACAGCACATTTTCTCGGAATTGTGATGTGTAAATTTGTTCAATCTTATGTAATATAATATAAAAGTAATTTTTTATAAGGAGTTAAATTAAAAATATAGATTTTTTTTTTGTTCGCGTAGTAACATCGAATGTGATGAATAAACAAATGTCTGTTTTACTGATGAACCTTTCAACACTCATTTGCGATTTATTTCTAACTTCCAACGCTAATGTAGGTAAATGATATATAAAAAGAGATGCAATATGACTAGTATCTCAGATGGATTAATTGTAGATCATATTGCTAGTGCAGTCGATCGGTGCGCGCAGGTACATAATCAGATGTAACGACACATTGTCTATCTCTCTTCATAATATCTACCAATCTAACTCTCTATAATAACTACTTAGTTATTATTATCATCAAACATTAATATGCTCTCTTCCGTGGTTATATGGTAATAGACAAAAAGGTAAATGCCAGTTTTTTTTATTAAAACTGACATTAAACCACACTTTAAAAGATGCCTAAGAAAAAAAAAGCAAAGTATATATTTAAGCATGGTCACGGATTAAAAAAATATATACATAGATTAGACAGATAAACATATTGAGAGATAGATTGGCAGAGATTATACAGACAGACAGAGAGATAGACAATGTGTCGTTACATCTGTTTATGTATTAATCGTTATTACGTGCGAGCTCACCCCACGGTAGACGTCAATGTTATTTACAAATTTGATACCGCAGAGCTGGTTTACTATTCCTAATGAACGCCCGCGAATATGCTTTCGAGTTTCGCGTTTCGTATATTACAGAATACTCGTACGTATCTATATTTTATATTTCGCGTGTGTGCTGTGGTTGAGCGCGATGATTAACAACGTGTACGGTTACCTTTATAATGTTACATAGACTCCTTAAATTAAACATGAGATAGCTATCCATAGTTATATGGTATCATGTTATTAATTTCTAAATTTCACACAATTAATACCTTCGTTGGCTGGTGTAATTAAGTCGATATTTTGTTTCGACTTTGTAACGATTTCGCCGCGTGTAATACAAGCCTCGTACCTACTGATTGATCAAATATAAAATTAATAGAAATAACATGTTAATTCCCATGTGTATTATTACATATATTTCCCGGTAATCAAATTAATGGTACGTAAAGAATGCCACTGGAACTGATTAAGTAAACTCTTTAAATGAATTTAAATTAAATTTCAAATAACTGTACCAAAAAAATATGTAAAAGTACTGTGTGGGGAATACCCATGGTTGAATGCCTCAGATAGATAAAAATAGGAATTTAGCAGTCGTAAATTGAAACTAGTTTAAATTTTTCTCATCGTAAAAAGAAACGTAGCGTTCATCGAATTAAAATAACATAAAAAAGTTATTTCCGAACGCACCTTATGTGTTGGACAATGGAAATAATATCGGATGTACACGGAAGCGTGTTCTGAATTTAAATTAGAATGCGCGTTATCTACGAACGCATCATAGGATTCGAATAATTAATTAAAATACATCGATGTGTTATGGATATCAGATAATACGAAATATTATAATGACCGATCGAGCTCGAGTGTCCCGGACAAATTCGATACCGTCTCGTTAGTCAGAAGAAATTAATAATGTCCATAACGAGATATCATTGCTCTTGTAACGTAAACGAGTCTTGCTATTACTCAGTAATGAGAATAAAGAGAGTATCGGGTGGCCATTTTATTTTTAAAACAATCAAATGTTCTGTATATGACTTTTTTATAGATTTGACATAACGGGCGAGCTATTTGCCGATATGCGAAATGATTACAGTAGCCTGTTACCATCTGTAATCTGTAACGTATGTTATATATAACAGCGTAATTTCCCGTTGAAATAGGGCCATTGTCTTGTTCAAGTTCGGTCACAGCCGCGGTGCTACTCTTGAGGTTTAAGTTGAACGCACGTACAATGCACACTTCTAGAGCTTTTTTATGTCATGAATTAGCACACGGGCTTGCAGTCTGCAGGCTGGTAAGTAGCTACCGCAGCCCATGACATCTATAATCACAGACGCGGTGCTACCCGCGCGGACATAGAGGTAATGCCTTGTGTTCTACGTATACTGGCTATCACACCCTTACGTCGAAACACAAGTAATGCGAACAC
>DWIE01000963.1:0-12174 GCA_018248235.1 Choaspes benjaminii | reverse complement strand
TTTACCTTTGCTCCTGACTATTATTAGTTATCAATTGATGATCGAGTATAACAACTGATGTACCGACCCGTCATCTCTACGACCCCAATGAATTACTTATTACATCTATACCATACGTAAATTAGTATTGATGTAATAAATTAATTTATTATAAAAATATTTAACCAACAATCCACCTATATTTTTTACTTTAAATATCTTTACAACGTGCTGTCATTTGGATTGTTCGATATAATTTTGTATTTTTGACGACGTCCCAACCTGCCTCCTCCACGTTCTATAGTGCGTCTTAATTTGACACTGCCTTTAGAGGGTTTTTCACAGAAGAACATAAAAGATCGATCACATTTCCCAGTGGCCAATAATCCAGTACGTCGAAAACCACCGCAACGTAGTTCAACCTTGTCGTTCTCTTCTGGGCATTGAAAATCCCAGTCAACACTATCCCCAGTCATGCGCTCACCTGTGAATTAATAAACGTTCATTTCCATATAACTCTATTTTAATAAAAAACATACATTGTTTAAGCTACACAAATTTTGTCCTACATTTAAATCTTTACCGTGTACGGTCCTATAATGGTATCTCTGTAAGAGATCGCTGAAGCCGAGAAAAGCGAAGTCACCAGGCGTCTTATGTTGGTCTATGTGTTTGAATACGTCTCTTATGTACTCTGCTTCGGCACGGGTGTCCAACACGGCTAAGTACCCGCCGGCTGCGAGACAAGTGGAGTGCGCCTCATGCCACGTTTGCCTCTCCTCGTGTATGATGTAGCAGGTGTCGTTTGGACCTAATTTCCAACCTTTAGAAAATCCATAGGTACTTAATGTTATCTAATTTTTACCCAGTGAAGGTAAAATCTTGTTTCTTAGAATACAAACAATAGGATGCGAAATAAATTGCTTCTGCCAACAGTATACCTACAGGCATACCTGAGTATAATTATAAGGTTTTATATTCATCGTTTCTATTTGTACTCTTGAACTTAATTTAATGGTATCTACAGAATTTAAAATCATCTGCCAATAACACGGTACTTACGTGGATCAAAACTATTACATTCCTTATAGTATTCAATTTGGTTTGCCTTAATTTTACATACAAAAGGCAAAGCATCAGAACAAGGATTTACAAAAAGATGCCCATTCCGCCGCATTGCGACGCAACGACCACCGCTGTGCATGGGTTGATTTAGTTCCCAGAGTAGATCCAATATAGAATCTTGCGTTTCGCTGCCTGTACACAAGAATTTCAATATAACGTTTTTACCTAATATATTTTTTAGGTTTCTAAAATTTGAATATTGTTTGTCAATTCTAGGTACATTAATGATAACCACACCTAGCACGAAAATATTGAGATTTGTGAGAAACAAATAATTACGTGTATTGTACGGGACATAAAATAAAAATCAAATATGATTCCCACCTTGAATAGTAACAAAAAATCTTTCAGAATACAAATCGTGCATTCCGATGTACACTCCATTATACTTAGTAAGTATAGAAGACACTAGTATAGGTATACTGTCCGCTTCATCTAGCGTTTCAGGAACTATCAACTCTGCACCTTCTGCCTCGCAGCGTATCCGCGCTTGGTGCCAGCTTACAGCGGCCGTGTGTAGTTTGTAAAATGAACTAAACGCTTTTTCGTACCGATAGTCTTCCCGAAACTTTGGACGCTCTGAATCTGTATGAATGTACACTGATAAATTACTTTCATGTTTTGTTTATATTTCGAATGTGGTGGACAATATTTATCTAATCAAATCTGATCTCTAACGATATCTGTCTAATAATGATTTTTTAACTCGAGAACTACAGATTTATATGCTAAGAGGATGTTTCACGGTAATCATAATAATTATTTTAATGTAAGGCGACTTCTTTGAGGCTGTCTTTAGTACACATTTATTTATATAATATTGTTAAAAAATGTAATCAATAACTTACTTGCACAATTAAGCATTAATAATAAAAACAATATGTTTTCTGGCACATATAAGATATATTTCATTTTGACTCATTGCTAATCGCTTTTTATGCGGCCTAGGTGTACGACAACTTGACGTCTTTCACAAAATATAAGTACGTAAGAAAACAGCAAGCTGTGTGTTATCAGAGTCTATAATGGAAATGGGCAATGAAAATAATTATTAAACAAGATTCTCATTTCAAATACATTTTATTTTCCGTATACACTAACTTCAACGACATATCACACGTTTATTAGTGAAATAATAATAAGCCATCATAACATTTTCATAACGACGTATTTATTTACACTTTTTAAGTGTCATGATTAATTAATAAATAAGTATGAATATTATTCATAAAATGATTAACTTGTTTAATTAAACTCTATCCCATTCTTTACATCTGACTTATTATATAACCAGATAAAGATACTGAGAGATGCGCCATCTTTAAAACAATAAATATTCCATTGATCCATACACACTACAGATTATAACAAAATTATATTTATACGATCAACGAAGGGTCTCTAGGCTAACCCTCATAAAAGGAATGATAACACTATGTTTGACAGGATATGAGATAATGAATTAAGTTGTACCAATTAAATAATAACATGTACCAATATCACAAATTAGACTAGTTTAGGAAAGTAGGTAGGTAATAATTATAATTCAACTTGCAAGACACGATGCAATAATACTCATGTATTGTATCGTAATAGATGGGTTTATAACACATTTACATGTGGTATTGTCTTTTGGTTGGCAGATAATATAATATAATTGTTAGAAAATACGAAAGAAGTAGCTAAGAGATTGTGAACATTCAGTGCAACTACGAACCGTAAAAGCAAGAGGCTGTAGTTTATACGTCTGATCATCTTGATTCTGGTATCGAATGAAACTACAAAACTCGTGTTCATACCTGTGCTTATTTTAACTATGATTTTTTGATAAATATGCAGAGAATATAATTTTTATTGATTCTTAAAATGTAATGTTGATGAATAAATAAATTTAAGTTATGAATTAATATCTATTGTGGAGTGCATTACACTTTATTCATCTACTAAAAATTCATGTACTAGTAAAGAGGAGCGAAAATCCTATAGATTATATTAACTGTCTGTTGAAGAAACGAAACAAACATTAGTATTGCTTTTGTTAGTACTTATCAATTTATGTAGATTCATAATTTACGAAGTATTTTATAGAATTTTGGGAGAAAACAGAAAGTTACATTACATTTAAGAATGATTGAGATTTGAAAGTTTTGTTGCTATAATTTATTAATAAAATTGAATCACTGTCATAATTATACACTAAAAACATTTCCTATTATTTTAAGTTAATAAGACTATTCCTTATGCCCTTGTACTGGATAGGTGTTATTATATGGGTATAATTTAATATTATTTTATATATCTATTATTAAAAGCAAGACAATGCAAGTGGGATCACGATAATTAAATGACTTTAATATGATCTGGTGTTTCTGCAATTAAAACTAATTAGAATGCAGATTTAATGTATACCTATAATATTACAATAAAGTACATTAGAGAAACATTTATTTATATATTACAAAAAGCAGCAAAGGATTTGAATGCAAGTTTTACATTGAATTGTAATTTGATGGGTGTAAAATATTATTTCATTGTCAACTTATAAAGTTGTCAGGCCCCGCTTGTATTTAAGATGTCTTCTTAAAATTAAAAACTCATTAACCAACAATAAGCAATAAAGATTAATATTAAATTATTCTTTTTATGACGGCTAATCTATTTTGGTGCAAAATAAAAATTTGAGGAAAAATAAATAAGGGTAAATGCATTTAAAACGAATACATTTCAAAGCGCAATAAAACATTCACATCATCATACACACATTGACATTCAACAGCACCTTATATTTTCCTTCAATAATATTAAAAACAAATAACAATGTGTTTATACACACACACACATAGTTAACTAAGTATATAAAATTTTTCTAAATATTTCATACGAGGCATTTATAATGCCCCAGCTTAAAAATGCCCTAGATATGTTGAGTAATGCCCCATGGTAGAAATTGGCAAATTTGAAATCCCTTTTACGGAGAATATACCTAAACTCGTAAGCCATAGTTCTGTGTGGCCCACCCAACTCACACTGCATAGCAATTTTTATTACATTCAGTGGGTAAAAAAGTGTACTGAGAAATGCACCAATTGATGCTCCAGCAATAAAATTTTGTATGCTGCTATATAAGACACTCTCTTGTTGGGGTAGTCTAATTTTTATCTCATCACGAATGATGAAGAACATGGCATTAGAGGGACCATTTCTCAACAAAATAGGCACAAGTCCTCTGTAAAACTCTTTTATTCCATAATGCCTAGCAATATGGCTAGCTGCATGAGCTGTGTTTTTAAATTCCTTGTGATACTTTGGGTGTATGAGTAAAGTTTGTAGCCTCTCGAACGGCATAAGGGTGGCTTCGAAGCAGCCGGCAACCATACCTGCTACTGTTTTTGAGACATAGGGGTTAACTTTATATTCCAGTAGGGGCTGTAAGCATTCATCATAAACACCAAACATCAGAGACATTGAAATGGACCTCTGCAGTAAAGGTGGAAGCATTCCCCGGTACAGAAACCCCAGGCCTTCTTTTTGCAACTGATGTAACGCAAATGTTGCTTCGACTCCATGCATCATCTAAAACAAATATTTCGTTGTAAGTTTTTTTTTAAATTGTAAATTAAGCTTCAATGTAAACTTTAGTTCAACTAACACTGGATTTGAAAGTATATGATTATTGCATGTACATGTTTTTTATTAGTACATATACATATATGACATATGTCAAAACATACAAAATGTCATTTTTTGACAAATATGATCATAATTGTGTGATCTAGTTTATAATTACAATGGCAGTCAGCACACATAAATGAGGTGACTAACTTAGCCCCCAGGAGTAGCAACACACTGTGTATTTATGCAGAATGATGGGTCTATATTGTGTTGGTTATGGTTTTCACGGGTTGTAGTAGTGACATAACATATTGTGAACTTAATGGCCATACGCTATTCTTAATCATTAAAAAAAACATGTTTTATGAGGGTGAGGGTCTCCAAGAAGTTTACACACACACTGTTTGTACTGCATATAACTTTTATTTGCCATATTACTCAGTGATAATAATGTTTGATATGATAAAAAAATTATCAAATGAGTTGATTGGCAATACATGATAACATTTCAGGGTTGTAATTAGTTGAGTGATAGCTTCATTATTTGAGTACTACGTCTATATGAATTCCAATATGAAACAAATAGGTTCCAAATTAACAATAAAAATGCAGGCATATAGATAGGCAGGCATAAACATATATAAGCCTTTGTACTTTTTTATACATTTATTTATTTATACATTAATTGTACCATAAAGATATAAGGGAAAAAGAGGCGGACTAAATCCTAGAAACATTCTCTGCCAGTCAACCTCAAGTAAGTGCGCAAGACAATAAAGGCGGCACCAAGAAAAGTTTATAGTAGTATACTTGATGTTTTAAAAATATTTTCAAATTTTACATTCATTAAAAGCATATTAAGTATAATGATGCTCTTTAAAATTTTAAGACATAAACTAACAAGTTATATCTTACTTTATTGAAACATTTAGATAATACATAACTTGGAAAATGATTACTTGATGAATTATATGTCATCTCTTTAAATAAATCCCTCATCTTTGTGCATGACACAAGTGAAATTGTAGGCAAATCTGAGGACGAAGACTAGTAATTGATGAATAAAAAAAGTGAGAAACTAAAATAAATATTTAATTAGCACTTGTCACACTTTGAATTCATTACCTGTAGTAACAAGGAACACATAGGCTTTCAGTAAACATAATGGGAAGACACTATGTGATTACCCTAGATAAACAGTGTACTGATAAAAGAGCCAAGTAACCTACCTGTCTAAATATGAGCTTGTTCAGAGGGTAGCTGATGAGTATGTTGCAGAAGGCTGCTCCTCCACCGCACACATACTCTCTCCAGTGATCGGACAGACCGCGTACTGACACTGGCACCGACATACTGCCTTCATTGAGGCAGCTTCTGTCTAGCAACTGGCGCTCGGACATGTCCTTCTTGTCGCAGTCACATGGCATTATTTGTTATTGGCCATTTTCTTCTCAGTTCTCACTCATTTGTAGCAATAAATTATGAAGCGTGTTACGTATTTCCCAAATGGTTATATCCTAATTTTTTGTCAATGCCATTTTATATTGTTATGCTAAACCTATAAAGTTACATTTAGAGATAAAGCCAGTATTTTTGGTGAACCTTTTAGAGTTTTATGAGGATATTTGGACGAATAAACATAATTTTTTGGACAAATTATATTTCTTCCGAACCTACACTCCCAAGTCCTATGAGCCCAATATCCTCATTCCTCAAACGTCAAAGGTGACAATTGATAAGCGACATTTGATGTGACAAAACGTCAGTGGTCATCTGGTCAAGCATTAAGACAAGATAAAAACGTCAACGTAAAATAATAATATCATCTTAGATAATCAATTTTTATTAATATTTATATCTTTATATTTTAAACTTGTTAAGGAATTTTTGGCAAGACTATGTTCGACTTTCCTGTTTGGAGCTGTTATTTCATCAGTTTACAATATGTATATGTGTATGTATAAACGCAAAATGAACTCTTGCGCAGTGTGGAAACTGGGTATAATTATTATGTTTACCTGGTTCAATAAATATCTAACCAGGCGAGCTAGCAGTTGTAGTCTCGTCAAATACTCCAAGAACAATATTGAAATTTATTACCAAAATTTAAATATTGATATTTTAAATCGAAGGAACAATGACTATAAGCTGTATGATAATATACCGAAGCCATAATTTTTTTTTCAAAATAAATTGACAGTGACAGTTAAGATATTCGCTTTGCTGATGATTCTTGTTTTGCTTCCAATAACTTACGTTGTAATTATTTGTTGTTAGTAATACAATACTGCTTAAATATTGCCTAATATAGTTATTTAATATCACGTACTCGTAAATTATACTTTGTGTACTTGAGTATATTTCTTGAAGTGCCACTATGGCGGCTGTTCTAAAAAAGAGAGCCCTTGCCGAGTATAATAAATCATTCCAGGAATTTCAGGATGGCCCACCATCAAAGAAGCTACATCTTGTCAAGAAGCCATTGATAGGTAGTTCTGCGGCAGCTTTTGTGGGTTTGCTAGAAAAGTGCAAATCAAGTGATGACGCACTGCAACTGTTGCTTCGGGTTTCCGACTGCCTCCAATTCCAAGAGTCTGATTTGGAAGATGCCATCAAGAAGTTATCAGAACATTTCCAGTCTGAGCAGGAGTCCGTTGTTAGGGTCAAAATACTCTGGCTCTTCTGTGACATTGGTCTTGAGTGCCCTGGAGCAAACCTGAACAACTTGATTGATGAAACCATACAGTTGATTAAGAATGAGACTTCCCACAGGGTAATAGCTCAAGGCATAGCAACTTTATTGAAACTGGGTAACAAGTTGAGTGAAGACAAGATTCTAATGATGCGGTTAGTGGGGGTCGCCAAGGATAACTTGAAGGACACAAGCCACCAGGTGAAGTGCCGTTGCCTGCAGCTCATCAGTGAGCTGTACCCCATCATCCCCGATGCTGACCGTACTACTGACATGATTGCTGAGGCTGAAGCCATTGTTAAGCTCTTGGGAGACTATTCTAATGCGGAGGATGCTAGAGTGAGGTGTGAGGCATTTCAGTCGCTGTTAACACTACATGAGAGGGGGCAGACCCTGAGTGCAGGTCTCTACGAGCATGTATGTCCTGCTCTCTCGGATGACTATGAGATTGTGAGGGAAGTGGCCCTCAAGCTAGTGTGGCTGCTGGGGAATAAATATCCAGAGAATTCTATAACACTCCAAGACGGCGAGACTACGATGCGGCTAGTAGACGACGCGTTTATCCGCATATGCTCCGCCGTGAACGATCTATGCATGCAGGTGCGTGCGCTGGCCTGCACGCTGCTGGGGACAACGCGCGCGGTTTCCGACCGCTTCCTGTTGCAGACCCTCGACAAGCAGCTCATGAGTAACATGAAGAAGAAGCGCACGGCGCACGAGCGCGGCGCGGAGCTGGTGCGCTCCGGCGCGTGGGCCAGCGGGCGGCGCTGGGCGGACGACGCGCCCGGCGCGCTGCTGGACACGCACACCGTGCAGCTGCTGCCCGGCGGCGCGGCCGGCGCCTTCGTGCACGGGCTCGAGGACGAGCTCATGGGTACGTGCCCGCACACACACACGCACACGCACGCACGCATGCACGCACGCACGCACGCAGCGACGTATGCGTTGCAGACTAACATCGCGTTTGAAGCTATGTAGCAGTTGAAATTTGGCCTGTTTTCATCATTAGATTTTTTTTTCTCCTCTCTTGTCCTTCTGCTTCTACCTCATAAAACATTTAGCTATTTTTGTGCAATATTAATCAGCAATTTAATACTATATAATAATAAACAATAAACACGAGGTGTTTGATCGATGTCTTCAAGAGTAGCACCGCAACTGTGATTACAGAAGCCAGTTCACATCAGATGTACTGCAAGCCCGTATGCTACTTTAAAAAAAAAGTCCTAATGGCACTATATCCTAAACCAGTATGTCTCTGCAGAGGTCCGCACAGCAGCGGTGGACGCGGTGTGCCAGCTGTCCATGGAGAACTCGGTGTTCGCGACCACGTCGCTGGACTTCCTCGTGGACATGTTCAACGATGAGATAGAGGACGTCCGCCTGCGCGCTATCGACAGCCTCACCAAGATATCCCACCACATCGTGCTGAGGGAGGACCAGCTGGAGACTATACTGGGAGCGCTTGAGGATTACTCAATGGATGTCAGGGAAGGACTGCACAGAATGTTGGGTTCTTGCACCGTTGCTTCTAAAACGTGCCTGGAAATGTGTGTCGACAAAATTCTCGAGAATCTCAAAAGATATCCACAGGATAAGCGTTCGACGTTCCGCTGCGTGCAGCGGCTGGGCAGCTCGCACGCCACGCTGGTGCTGCCGCTCACCACGAGACTGCTAGCCGTGCACCCCTTCTTCGACATGCCCGAGCCAGACGTGGATGATCCATCCTACATGTGCGTGCTGATCCTGGTGCTGAACGCGGCGCAGCACTGCAGCACCATGCTGCCGCTGTTCGAGGAGCACACCGTCAAGCACTACACCTACCTGCGGGACACCATGCCGCACCTCGTGCCGCCGCTCCCCATCGGCGACACCCGCCTCTCGCGGAGGGAGCGCAGCGAGACTGCGATGGACGACAGCGCGGTCCGGCGGTTCTTCGACACCGTGCTGCAGCACATCGACAACGTCACGCTGTCCACCAACGTGCGGCTCAAGATGCTGGAGTCCGCTGAGGAGCAGCTCGACAAGGTGTCGGAGATGGAGCCGGCGGCGGCGGGCGCGGCGCGCTTCGCGGCGCTGTTCCTGCGCTGCGTGCGCGCGCTGCACGCCGCGCTGGCCGCCGCGCGCCCGCCGCCGCACGCCGCGCGCCAGCTCGCCACGCACTGCGCCAGACTGCAGCACCAGTTCAGCGGCATGACGGAGCAGGAGCACGCGTGCGTGAGCCAGCTGGCGCTGCGCGTGTGCGCCGCGCGGCTCGCGGCGGCGGCGGAGGACGCGCCCGCGCCGCCCGCGCCGCCCGCCGCCGCGCTGTCCGCCGCGCTGTCCGCCGCCGCCGCGCTCACCGGCCAGGCCGAGCAGCTCGACCGGCTGCTCGCTTCTGCTGGCGTGGAGCCGGACCCGTTCACGATAGCGGTGTTCCAGCTGCTCTCGCAGAGCGGCGACCACAAGCCGGCCGCGCTCGCGCGCGCCATCCAGCCGCTGCTATACGCCGCGCCGCTGCCGATCATACCCAAACCTAACATGAAGATCGTGATGTGCACGGCGCGAATAATCGAGCCGGCGAGCGACAACGACACCGTGGTGCGGTTCAGCGCGGGGCTGATAGCGGGCGTGGCGCTGGAGGCGGAGATCCACAACGTGCGGGTCCCGCACGCCATCCGCGTGCGCGTCGCCTACCCGGACAGGCGCGTGCACGCGCTCGCGCCGCCCAGGGACCACCTGCGCCCGCTGGACCACACTGAGCAAAATGATGGTGGGACACAAAACCTGAGGCTGCTAACAAAAGTGTTGATCTCACATGGCGTGTGGAGCGATCCTTGCGGGGTGGACATCTCAATATGTTTGGCTGTGGAGGAAGGAGGCAACCGGGAGCCCGCACATCTCGTGGAACTTTGCCGGCCGGTCCGTATCACTGTTGCACCAAAGCCAGTGAAACGAGGCATTTAGCATATTTTATTATTATTGTGTTAAACATGTAAATAGAGTGGAGGAGCCATAAAACAGGCACAGGCTGGACTGATTTTCATACTTAAATATGATTTACAAATGTGATGCATGTTCAATTTTTTTGTGATCCGTATCAGTTAATGATTACAGTAGAGGAATAATAAGCATAATTTTGTTTAAAAAATCTGTCAATAATTTGTTATTTAACAATCAATCAGTAGAATATGTATGTTACAATTTTATTCTCTAATACAAAAACTTAACATTGTGCACTTTTTTTAATTAAAATAATCATGTAAATATATGTGTGTCAATTGAGCAATACGGTATTTAGAAAGAAAATGACCATTATGAATGAATATGAAATAAAAATATATATAAATAATTATATTACGTTTATTATTTACAAATTATTTTTACACAAGCATATTTCTAAATTGTGTTTGTACCCAGTAATACTTTTTATTATTCTTTGCATGACATAAACATCTAGATATAGCGACAATTACATTTTTTTTTATCAGGTCTACTTATATTAAGTAATAGGGGCATTATTATTATTATTTGAAACAACAATTGATACAGAAGTTGCGTACATTAAAAGCAGAATAGAACACTCTTAACTTAAAAATAGTTTAAACTACATTCAATTATACACAACATAAACCATCCATTCGATATAATTACAACATTATAACTAGTTGGTGATGGGTAGAAGCATATATGTGCATTTATAATTTACTTTTATAGAACAATGACACTGTCTGTCTAATTAATGGTATGCGGTTACTGTATCCCATAACATGTTAAATCAATTATTCGAGGATAAAGTTAATATGCCCCATGTCCCACATAGAAGCATTGTAAAGTTAAAGTCATATACTCCACTGAGTTATAAAATTTAAGTCTTGTTTTGGGTAAATCTAGATATGGTGCGGGATATATATCACAAATAGCTTCTTATTCCTTATCAATGGCCAGCAACTCTGCACGAGCGAGACAGTGATATATTAGTTGTTTGACTCCCGGCATCCAGGTGGAGACAGCACTCACATGATCCACCATCAAGGCTTTATGAATTTCATCTGCTTTGCTATAATTGTCTTCTTTTATAGCAACTGCTAATTCTTGCATTTGCAGCTGGATTTGTTTATTAAGTTTTTGATTTGTCCACATGTCCTCCATCACTCCCAAACGCCTTTTTATGTCATTGGCTTTAGTACCAAGTTCGCTACTCTTCTCCACACACTGCATCAATATTTCCTTAACTTCATTCAAAGCACTTTCACTGTCGATCTGTATGTCTTCGTCTTTAGGCTTGTACTGTAGTGGGGGTGGAGGCAGCGTTGATGTAGGCATAGGGGGTAAGTTTACAGGAGGTATGGCAGCTGGACTATTACTGGTTCCCGATAAAGGAAACGCTACCCGTTTATTCAAAAAGTTTCGTGGTCGGCTTGGCGTCGTTTGTTGAGGATTGTATGCCAAGTTTGGTGGATCATTCCAACCAGGATCAAACATCACTTTGTTGGTATTCACTGGTGCACTGTCACAGTTATCCATATTGTATAGATACTAAAATTGTTATAAATATAAATAAAAGAATATTATGATAAAATTGTTAACACCAAGCAGGTTAGAGTAAACGATTTATAAACAAGTGTGCAAATTTCGAGCAAAGTACCCCTAAATTACAAATCGTGACAAATAGCTCAGATTGAAATTAGGAATGAAAACGACAAAAATATGTCAAAATCAAAATTTAACCTATCAAATTAACAGACATTGACAGCCATCAGTACTAAGTTATTGGCAACTATTTT
>DWIE01000962.1:0-12174 GCA_018248235.1 Choaspes benjaminii | reverse complement strand
TGTCATGGGCTGCAGTAGCTACTTTCCAGCAGGTAGACTGCAAGCCCGTGTGCTACTTCATAACATTAAAAAAAAAACATAGTAAATGTTGTGTTTGCTCGTGTATAACCAGCATATGACATAACATATATATATAATATCGGGTAGGATGTATATGAATATAAATAAAAACCAAAAATCCTGAAACAGAAAAATTTATTATTAATCATCTCTTTTTGCAATTAAATATTTTTTTTTTTTGCACTTCTTTTATTTCTTTCATTCTTTTTTTTCTTTTGCACAATAAAACATTAACCTACTTATAAACGTCGTTTAAATTCAGGCAGACAATATCAGATACGCTTTATGGTGGGATCGTCACTAACAATTACCATAGACCGGCTTGAAATACCAATACCAAAAGTTGGCGAGCAAACTCAAGACATCCATAAAGTTGATACTACCAACAAATCCATTAACTTATCCATTGAATCCTGCAATTTTACGGGTGGTATAACATGTATATGTTCGACTGGGTCGGCACCACCGTCACACCTATATGTGCCGTGAAACACTAGTGTTCGCACTACTTGTGTTTCGGTATAGAAGTATTCCCGTATAACGCGCGTTACGTATAAATTATTCACGTTTAACTTTCCTCACTAAACGGGGTTTAAATCGAATATTAACAAAAAACTATATTATGAACGAAATATATGTTTTATTAAAATGCAACTAAAAAAAAACATTTGAGATAAAAAAACTTATGCATATGAATTAAAAAAAACAATTGACACACACACGTGCGAAACTAATTATGAACTGTACAAATCATTATAAACAAATATAATGTGGGAAACATCCGCGTAATACAGGGGAATGGCCCTATTATAGGGGGGATTGAAATTATATAATAGTGTTCCAGGGGGCTTAGTGCATAGTATTATAATCCCGGGATTCAAGAAATAAACCATTACATTTCATGGTGTCCAACTCTCGTGATGTCCCTCACCAACTCGACGACATTAATATACGTACTCTTTCATTCAATCCGGTCACCGGTAAATCATATTCGATCAGGAATATCCGAAACGATTCTTACCTTACTTCAATATTTACACTGAACCGTAATCATTATAAAAACTAAAAACTAATAGAATATACAAAGAAAGATATATAGAAAATACAAAGAAAGATTTTAGACCTTAATATAAGTTACCGTTTTAACTGATATTTTTTTTGTATCGTAAAGACAACTAGAAATTTCAACGGTTCCATGATGACTTTCCAATATTCCTGATCGGCAAACATTATGGGATAAATAAAATGTGTTCTATAAATTAATATTGCAAAAACTCTTCGCTGCTGAACGAGAAAAACTTCTTCCAAATACAACCATTAATAATATTGATGTTAAGCGATGATAAAACTAATTCTTTTTACACAGTTCTTACACAATACCTATCATAAATTACGTTTAGAATTAAAATATATTAATTATTCCATTTCATGGCAGTATTCACGTAAATATTTACGGTTTATACACAAACAATCCACGCGCCATCTTAAAACTATAAACAAAACATTGACTCCAGACCCGGTGGTTTGAAGAACTTAAAGAATAAAAATACAATCGCCTCCGATAGTGAACCTTTCCTTTTAGGAAGTCGGTTAAGACGGTCAGCACAGATGCGAAGATCTTGTATCTGTATAAGCCAACTTCCAGCTCTAATTCAAAGTATAATTAGAAACTTACAAAACGAATATATATTTATACAAAGTCGGCCCTCGTGACGGGTCCAATATTGTTTTGAAATTTAAATAAAAATACATACCCTAAATAATTTGTTCTCAGCCGAGATCTATGATGGAGATCGTTGTGGAATATTATTATGAATGAATGGTATACTTGATGAATGAATGTAGTGGTGAATGGATGGTAAATATGGGAAATAATTAATTTTAGTGAGCACCGAATCTCCATTCTAGGCAGCAGTTGTGAAATGAATATATATATATATATATTTCCACCTTTACATCTAAAATAAAATAGTATCTGATAATAATAATGGTTATGGTGTTATGCTATGGTCTGTTATGGTCAATACATTGTCTCAACCACTGTTATAAAATAGTAGTGTTTGCACTACTTGTGTTTCGGTGTAAGAGGGTGGCGGCCAGCGTGTGCAAAACACGAGGCGTTCGATCTTTATTCTCAGCACTGTCACCGCATTTGTGGCATTGGTAACAGATGCAACTTCCTTGCAACCTACATTTGTGGCTGGTGATTTTATTGGGTATAACAAGGGATTTGAATTGCTAGATATATGGAAAGTGTGACAAAAAGTTTGTTGAAAAAACACATTTGCCAAGCTAACAGAAATAGTATTTCGAAAGAGTACAATGAAATGCGACAATAATTAAGCTATATTTCTCACGAATAGTTTGCTAAAACTGAATACTAATCTACGGGACTTTTATCCCATAATCCAATAATTAACAGTAATCAGCGGAGGGCACCAAAATGGAGCATTGATCATTATTTATTCAGGCATCATGGATATCAAAGAAAAAATCAACTTATTAATTTATTATGTACAGATAGATAGATATATTTGTTGAAATTATATAGATTTTTATATTGTATATTTCTATGTGAAAATTCAAATACTTCAATTTGCCTATTTACATAAAGATAGTTGAAAAATCTTTTAGAGAAAGCGTACAAGTAGCCGGACTAGAGCAACTATAGTTTGGAAAACGGTGGTTCAAGTTAAGATTAGTATTATTTAGTTTAAATTGTTATGTTATAAATATTATATTTGTAAAGTGTTTATTTACTGTGTAGTACTTGTTAATTGTAGTACTTTATAAAAAATAATTTGTTTATCTGGACAGGTGAAGACCCATCAAGGTAAAATCCATTTTCAAGTGCGAATGGAGAGTGAATGAACGAATGATGAGGCAAATGCCATAGAAATTATTCTTACTAGCACTTGCACTAATCAAATGTTTTAATACGCTATCAGGCAGGCATCGACAAGATAAAGAACTAGTGTATTTAGTGAGAGTTCATTTCACTATTCGATCGTGATAAAGTTGGCTACAATTGTTTGGAATTAAAACAGCACATCTATATAAAAGGAAAAGGATAACTGACTGACATATCAACGCACAGACCAAACAACTGGGGCCAGGATTGTGAAAATATGCACGCAGGTGATGAAAAAGGGGATGAAAGTTTGTAGGACGCGGGCGAAGCCGTGGGCACTGCACTCGTCTATTTATATAAAAAAGGATATCTGACTGACTGAGATATCAAAGCATCGCCCAAACTACAACTTTGGGTACGATTTCCTTTTGCACTGTCCGTGAGTATATTTCTTTTTTTGTCTATATGGAAATTAGAATAGCAAATGGGCATGCAATTCACCTGGTGTTAAGTGACCACTGCAGCCCATGACATCCGTAACCAACTTTAAACAGATCCATCGTTCTGTTCAAAGTTGGCCACAAGTGCGCTGCTACTCTAGAAGGCTAAGTTGGTCGCCTCATTAATTCAGTGCCTGCCGGCTGCCACTCTTCAACATGAAACACAACTCATAAGAGCTATTTCACTATAGAAATAGGTGTGGTGGTGGTATTCACCCAGGCGAACCTGGACAGATTCTACCACCGATGGGATTACTTTGAAAATTCTATCGCTAAGGTGGCGATGGTGAATAAGGGATGAAAGTTTGTAAAACGCGAGCGAAGCAGCGGGCGAAAGCATTCGTACAGTTTTATAAAGTTACATCCTATAAAATTGTAGTTAATTAACGTGATCGAACAGTGAACAATACTCAACACAGACAAATCCGGGGAAATGGCATTTATTTCAAATGCAATTGAACGAATGAGTGAATGGCGAGGTGAATGTACAAATTATTCACACATCTTAACAATCGAACATTTGATTACACTGTCAACAATCAGCATAATATGGAACGACCAGAATGCAATATCTAAAGTTGGCGAGAAAACAATATAACATGGAGATCGAATACAATTGATTCTTATTGGACCCCAGAATCCGAGATCAATTTACTTGGTAGTGATTGAAGTAATTTTTTTTAAGTCGAGTGGGCTTTATGTGGGAGAAATGTATGTAACGAAATATGACTACAGACTTTAATGACAACAAGTTTTGAGGGAATTGAAGTGACATTTTCACAAAGCTTGGATTCGTTGCTAATTGTAATTATTTAAAAAAAACGGATTTAGATTGGAAAAGGGAACCGCCACATCTCAAATTGAAATTCTTTTCAGAGAGGACTCTTCTTCTAATATTCTAAGTTGCGATTGATGTCAAGGTTTGAACGGGAATCCAAAACAATAACCTTGGAGATATTAACACCTCTCACGTTCACCAACTTTAGGTATTCATCCAGTGGAAAGCCTACAGGCGACGAAACCGAGGAGTTACATGACAACCGCCCTTAGAACGTTGCTAACCTTGCAGTTGCAGACCGGACAGCGCTTGGCCTTCGCCCACACCTGCCGGGCGCATTTGTAGCAACAGCAGATATGAGCTATTCGACCGTGTACGAACACGCCTGACTTCGGCTCCGAATAACACATGATACACATATCATTGGAATCCGACTTCTCCTTTGACGAGTCAGGTTCCTTTTTGGCGGATTCGATAGACAGAGAGGGGTCGCTGACCATTTTGACTAAAGGCTTGACGGGGGGATCGTCCGATTCCGAACCACTTTCAGAGCCGGTGTAGTCTACTTTCATGCGCTTGTTATGCCTGTCGGCGGACTCGGCGCGCCGTTTCTGTTTCCTATTTAGTATCACATTGCTTAACCTAGTCTCACAGGGTTGCTGGCCCGCGCTGGCCGAGGGCCCGTCGACCTGGTCGGGCCCGTCGGCCTGGTCGGGCCCGTCGGCCTGGTGGGGCCCGTCGACCTGGTCGGCCCCGCCGCGCTCCGTGCCGAGCTCCTGGCTGTTGGCGGCGGACTCCACGCCGGAGTCCTGCGAGAGAGTGCGCGTTATCGCGTCCGTATCTATCCTCGTGTGGCGCTTCAGCTTCCGCTTCGGTCTTGGTGGGAAGAAATTTTTACGTACCTTGAAGCACTTCTCGCAGTAGCGGTACAGCGGGTTGTTGTTCTCGGCGCGGCATTGCGCGCACTTCCAGTAGTCGTTGAAGTCCATCTCGCTGTCGCTGCCCTCGGACGCGGTGTGCTCCGAGTCGGCGAACTGCAGGTCCCCATCGTCGCCCACCACCACCTCGATCACCTTCGTCGCAATTATCTCGCTCTGTAATATGTAATAATTACATTTTTAAACAAACTATCAGCGGTACAATCTGTCCAGGTACGTCTGGGTAAGTACCACCACGACACCATTTCTGCTGTGAAATATCTCTTATGAGGTGTGTTGCAGCTTGAAGGGTGTGGCAGCTGGCACGCACTAGATACATGAGGCGACCAAATTAGCCATCAAGAGTAGCAACGCACTTGTGACCGACTTTGAATAGAACGTTGGATCTTTTTAAAGTCGATTACGGTTGTCATGGGCTGCAGTGGTCACTTAACGTCAGGTGAGCTGCATTCCCGTTTGGTACTCTAATTTTCATAAAATAAACAGCACTTCACGGTTCCAATCAAAGGTATCGTAGCATATTCGTGTAAGTGAAGTAGGGCCAATAAATCCTAACTAACTCTTCTTGCAACTCTCAAATGCAGAGAAAATAGACGATATATGCAACACATAACGCGTTTATTTTAGTCTGGTTGTCCTTACAAGGTTATCTACATCTATAAATGTAGCGTTGTCGAGTGGTCGACTTTGTGGAGTGTAAGGACGAAGTTCGAAAACTCTCGGCGCATGCTAGGCTTACATATATAAAAGACAATGTTTCATGTGCTGACTTCACGTGAACATGGAAACAGCAATTGCATTATTCACAAATTCGACAGCAGGGATGTCATGCAGATATGTAACCGCCACCGAAGCGAAACTATCCAATATCACGTCTAAAAAATATCCATAATGTAATATCAAAGTTACGGATGGGGGCGGAGTCTAAATGAGACATGTTATGACAGATTTTTGTTGTTCACGGGCGAGAAGATACACGAGCCGCGCGCACTTCTTGCATTATTTTATTAATTCCATTGTTCAGTTATAACTAGTCAATTATTGTGGAATTACGTTACAATTTTACATAGGTAGGTAGATATAAACTATCCGTAACCGAAACTAATGGATAATCCAAAACAACTTCGTAAGCGTATCCGAAACAGTTATGATATTATTCCTACTTCCGTATGCAGGTCCCATTTCATATCCATAACATCCCTGTTCGACAGTAGCACGCAACCGATCGACGCACAACTGAAACCCACTCACGTCGCTGTGCCCGGACGACTCGCCGTCCACCGGCCCGTCCTCCTCCGTCTCCGTCACCGGCTCGAACTCCTCTATCCTCTCGCAGTCGCTGTCACACCACTCTGTGTCACTGGTGTCGCGCAATACATCAGTCTCTCTGTCTTGTATGCTGAAGATGGTCTCCGTGGAGCACCGCCGGCTGCGAGATGGCTCTGATATGGTATCACAGGATGTGCGTTTGTTCACCAGCTCTGGAAACATAAGCCAGTGGATTATTTTATTTTATAATCATCTTTTTTTTTGATTGTGCTTAATATTTTATTTATTTGCCTGCTGACACAGCTTTGCCGAGACACTATTCTTTTCATCAATTACATAGAGCCTGATCATTACTGGTAAAACCAGTACATCATTGTGTGCGAGTTTTATTATTTTTAATTTTATCTTTACCCATTTACAGCTAGTATCAATAGAACCAAGGAAAAAAGACAGAAAAAATAAGGGCACTCAAAATATTGTACTTTAAAATATATGTATATAATGGCTTTTACATGAGGCAGAATTAACAATGTTATATTGCCTACATGAAACTGGGGTCTTATAAACAGAATGTTTCATAAATATCATGTCAAATTTAAGGGAGGTATAGATAAATGGTGCCC
This sequence comes from Choaspes benjaminii, assembly GCA_018248235.1. NCBI lineage: Eukaryota > Metazoa > Arthropoda > Insecta > Lepidoptera > Hesperiidae > Choaspes > Choaspes benjaminii. Next base: position 5,155 of record DWIE01000962.1, on the reverse strand, counting down.
AATGTGATATAAAAAACTGTAAGTAGAACTTTTACCAATTTCAAGATATACCACATTTTAGTAAAAAAAAATCACATCAGGAGCTTTTTACTTACTCATGACTTTGAATTCAAATCTGAATGTTTTTGTGAGATATTCTTAAGTAACTGCTATAAATTATACATATGTAGCAAAATACATTTTTTTTAAAACTAAAATAAGAAATATTTACGGATTCTTCTTATTTTTTTTTTATTTTACTAAGACATTAAGAAACTTACAATGTGTCACTAACTCAGTACATTAACTTATTATAAGGAATACCTACACATTTTTTATTATAACAGCTTGTGTTTAAAAAAAATAGCAATAATTCATTTTATAAAAGACAGCTTATTCTATTATACCATTTTTAAATCACTATAAAACAGACAATATTTATGCAATCAGTAGGCATAGTTTAAAACAGTTGTTTGCAGAACTTTTCATTTTTCAAATTCACAAATTTTTTAGTTAAAATGCCTTTCAAATATTACAAAAAAATTTGCATGCAAAGTTTAAAGTTATTTAAAATTTAAGTGTACTTTATAAAAAATATTCAAATATTTGCTCACTTGATGTCACACTAATTTAATATAAGCTGAATCTATAAAAAAAATTACAACAAATATTGCAATTTCTCAAAAACAATAAAAATTTTACTTGAATTGTTTTTTGTTTTATTTATTTATTTAATATACAGATCTAACAGCAGTATGATTATTTGATTCTCTGGACCCCAAACTAGGACTCCCGTATTATGGGGCCCAGACTCTTCTATGTGTAGATTATAATAATTTCAGTTCAAACACAATATAATATAACTAAATGAATTATTGATATAATATGTTTTTATATAATGTACAACATCCTTTGATTCATTTTCTCCTTAACTTTGACGTGGTTTTTGTGAAACACCCTGTATAACATACAAGATAAATATGAGATTACTAACAGTTATTTATAAATGACTATCAAATTATAACAAAATCATGTTTAACAATATCATTATCAGGTTTGTGTATTTTTATACTAATTAAAATTGGGCTCATTTATGTGTTTTTAATAACATCTTGTAATAATGTTTACAGATGTAACATTTATTGATCATTATGAGACCATGAAATTTGATAACACCAAGATATGTGAATATATTAAGGGTAAATTGTCAATGTAATTTCTAAGTACCAAAATTAAAATTTTGCACAATATAGAAGATACTAATGTATTAATTACTCGTGAATATATAAATCCTTAAGTACATATGCACACAGTACATGTTTAGTGCAGTTCAGAAGATATACTTAAATCCATAAATTTTACTTTCACTACAACAAATATGAAAAGTTTATTAAAAAAAAAAATTACTGACATGGTAAATGACAAATTAAACGTATGAAAACTTCTTAAAATGTTAGTATAACATACATATAATAAGTTATTATTTTAAAATGATCAAATATATCGAATCCTCCTATACACGAAAATAACCTCCAAACAAATTTAACAATTACAACTTGTTGAGTACAAACAAATTACACACACATATAAACGAACGGAATGATATCACCACCACTACACATACAATTACGCACCTATCGTACACAGTATACAATGAAATTCCAGCAAACGCGTCCTCGAATTCAAACTCGACAGATGGCCCCCTTTATTGTGATTACACGAAATTACCTGCTTTTAACAACATATTGAAATGCAAACATACCTGGAGCATATGACACTGTTGTATTCATAATACGAGGATTTCTGATATGCAAAAATTGTTCAGTGAAACGCGGACTTGTCGCGACTAGAACACCCTACTCGTTTCGTCAAACTGTCAAAACTTTTCCGTCGAGCTGTATTCTCGCGCTATTGGACACACAAATGTCAACCTTGAAACTGACATTACGTCTAATTTAAACGATATTAATGAGATATATTCGCATATTCTATGCGTATTCAATAAAAACAAATAATTTTAATTCACTGTTTTTATAATCTCGCAAACAACTACAAAACACAGGTTTTTCAATTGGCAGTTAACAACTTACTAACATACTGATCTCAGAATCTTTATAGTAAACAAAAAGATTTTTTTCTTGCAGTTCTCGCCATTCCTTAGTGTTGCCAGTCAGTAACTCACAACATGAACTTGTGGTTGTGTTTACTCCTTTACCATATAAAAATCTTATTAACAGATGGCACTGACCCGAACTATTGATAGTGTTTGGTTAACTGTAGGACACACAGGTTATGTAAAAATTTAAATATTTATCTAAATAGGATTTATATAATTTAGTCATTTTATACTATAATAAGATCTTGCCTGCGACTTCGTCCGCATATTGCATATACCAACATAAAAAAATGGTGTTTAGAAAGACTATAGATTTATATAATAGTAAGTATAAAAATACCTACAAGCTGATTTCCACCCATAGAAATATTAAATACAAGAGCAGGTGAATCGAGAAGAAGAAAGAGAAAGAAATTATCTTGTCGATAGAGATAGATAAATAATGAATTTTCTCTTTAGTAGATAAAAATACATCTATAGCATAAATTACAGAAAAAACCATTAAGCAACGATTATAATTATGCGTATATCAAGTGCATGTTGTATCTCTTGTTATGAACCAGATGTTTTTACTTAGATGGCTCGCCTACTTTATTTATATAGTACTTATATATATATTACCCTGCACTGTAATTATTTTTATTTAAAGTTTATAGCATCGAGAAATTGTAATCTGACCTGCTCTAGTTTTTTACGTTGAAAAAACGAACAGTTTTAAAATATTACATAAGGCTCATACATACAAAAAACATACTACTCAGATTTTACGAATTTCATTGTCAGTTACAAATTATATTGTCGATTACAGGTCAGTGATTTTATAAAATGCTTGAAATATAACCTTTTCATTTTTGATTATCTGTGAAGATATTTCGACTGTTGTGTTTGTCTATGCTCAAACTTCCTTTTCCTTGTGGCATGGTGACGGCGTAAGGTGAGTAACTCAATTTTGTAAAAATATTTGGAATTTATTGCGTATTATTTCATAAATTGGTATTTTTTTATTATAATTAATATTGGGAACAACCGTGTAAAAGGAGGGAATCATTTGGTCGGTTTAAATAAGACAATTTGTATCGGAATTTTGTACTTGAATTTTCGCACGTGGCCGCAAGCTTATATCGAATGTTTTTGATTTGAATAATTCGATTTGTAAGATTATAGGCGTGGTATTAACAAGGTAACAAATAATACAGTGTAGTTACTGCGGAAAAAGTATTATATAGTGACGGAAGAGGTTATACCGCAACGGGTTGAAACCATTTGATAAGTGACAATTTTGTTGTAGTTGCCGTTAAAGCAACCACAATGCCGCAGAACGAATACATTGAGCGCCACAAAAAGCTTTACGGCCGGAGGCTCGACTATGAGGAGAGGAAACGTAAGAAGGAGGCGCGCGAGCCTCACAAGAGGGCCGAGAAGGCGCGCAAACTGCGCGGCATCAAAGCTAAGATCTTCAACAAGGAGCGTCGCAATGAAAAGATTCAGATGAAGAAGAAAATCAAAGCGCACGAGGAGAAAAATGTGAAACAGAACACCGAGAAGGTAGCAGAGGGAGCGTTGCCAGTTTACTTGTTAGACAGGGATGTGCAGTCCAGGGCTAAAGTTCTATCTAACATGATCAAGCAGAAACGCAAGGAGAAAGCTGGCAAATGGGATGTCCCTATACCCAAAGTCCGTGCGCAAGCAGATGCTGAAGTCTTCAAAGTTCTTAAGTCTGGTAAATCAAAGCGGAAAGCTTGGAAGCGCATGGTCACCAAAGTCACGTTTGTAGGCGAGAATTTCACAAGGAAACCACCGAAGTTTGAAAGGTTCATTCGACCAATGGCATTAAGGTTTAAGAAGGCACATGTGACCCACCCGGAACTGAAGGCCACTTTCTGTTTACCCATCATCGGTGTGAAGAAGAACCCCAGCTCACAGATGTACACAAGCTTAGGAGTTATTACAAAGGGTACTGTTATTGAAATAAACATTTCCGAGTTGGGTTTGGTCACGCAGGCTGGCAAAGTTGTATGGGGGAAGTACGCTCAGGTTACTAACAACCCTGAAAACGATGGTGTCATCAATGCTATACTTCTGGTGTAATTGTGATATTGTGTTAATAAAGTATAAAAACAATTTTTGTGTTTCATTCAACATATTCATGTTTACATAATTTCATACACATTGTGATTTATTGCCTATTTAACTGCTTTGTTAGGTCAGTAGTTGTAAGCATGACTGCTGAGCTCGGGGTCTAGGATTCAATATCCTAGGTTGGACACTATAGTTTTTCTTACTGGGTAAATCTCAATGATCGTCTGGAGTTTAAAAATTTGTCCGGCGATTGGCAATATATTCAACACCTGTTATATGGGACCTAAACATAACCTGCCAGATGTAGGTGATGTTACTCTACCTACACCTATGGATAAATACAGGTGTGAGTTGTTTTGTATTTATTGCACGCAGTTGCATTTGATTATGAAATGATAATTATGTCTAAAGATTGTGTAATTGAAGGAACTCTTAGTACTTACAGTTTTAGGTGTATATTAGGAAATAACATGAGGGCACTTCATGTAATGCAGTAAAGAAGTAACATCAGGAACCAAGACTAGGCACAGATTTTTTTTTATAAACTTGTCTCGTCGATATATTGACACTATTAAAATGATTAACATACACTACAAAAAATGGGATACATGGTAGTATCTGGTGTAAGCATGAAGCTAGGATAAACATTTTTTGGTATTAACAACTTAACATAGTTGGTGGTCCTTAAATATTAAGAGGCATTTTCCCGTAACTTAAATTTGATATTTATATGATGATGCTTTTGTATAAAGTTTTATTGTATATTGTTGCTTTTCAATAAAGAAACAAAATGTTATCGTAGGAGTTCGTGAATATTACCTATGCGACTCCGCTACCTTAAGTACTTCTGAAAATAATTATTGGTTCTCAAATAAACTGATATCCTGTAACCTAGGATCGAAGTAAAATTTTTATGTCAATATTTGTTACTGAAAATATTTTTTATTAAATATGTCATTTTATTATAAATACTCAAATAAA